>APFE030992175.1:5525-64725 GCA_000404065.3 Pinus taeda | reverse complement strand
CATCATCAAGACCCATTAGGTGGATATGGGTATCATCCACTTGCTCCTCTGATGTTGATGTTTCAGCATAGTTTTCTTGAAATGGAGGTCTTATTTCTAGATCATTATTGGCCTTACCCACATTAGGGTTCTGATTCCTCCTAAAGTTAGGATTCTTGTTGGAGATGTTTGGTGATGCTTCCCATGAGGACTTCCTTTCCACAGATTCTACCCTGTCGCCCAACCTCTTCATACCAGAAATTATGGCATCTAATTTCTGGTCAAAGGCTGAGGGTTCCTCTTTAAAGGCAACTCGCTTTTCTAATCTAGCCCTGTTCCTCTTAGCAATCAGGTTTTCCTCAACTGTGACAACAACCTTCTGAGCTTCTTCAAGGGTTTGGGGGGGCTCTTTCTTTTAATTGGTAAGCCATATCAGGGTCAAATCCATCTGGGAATTTGTATAAGGCCAAATCAGGGGGAGGTCTTAGGTTTTGTGGTATCGCGTTATATACATTATTAAACCTAGCACAGTATTTCAGAACTGTCTCTTGAGGACCTCTCTTAATCATGTCATATTCACCAAGTATATGTAGGGGATCCTTCTTTTTCTCCCATCTGTTTGTGAAAGATTGGTAAAGCTCATCCAGGGTGGTGATGGTATTTGCAGGAAGTGATCTGAACCAAGTTTGAACATCACCTGTTAAGCTTTGGACAAAGATTCTCATCCTCACACTCTCATCATCTATCTCATATTTTTCAAAATGATCCTGCATTCTCTTAGCATGTTGAATAGCAGAATAAGGGCCAGTGGAGTCAAAATATGAGATTTTGGCTTGGTAATCCTGAGGTAGAGCCACAGCATTGGCAGGTAATTGCAGAGGTGCATACCTCATAGCCATATTCACAGGATTTTGGGGGTTGACAAGGACAACTGGGATAAGAGGAACAGTGGGTATCACAGGGGTAATAGGTATAGAGGAATTTAGAGTGCTGGACAAGGGAGTATGTGTGGGGGAAGAGGATGTTGGTTGAGGACTTTGAGATATGGATGGGGAACTAGGGGAATTAGGGGTGGAACGGAATAGTACTTTGATTGGAGTGGATATGGGGTTGAGGTAAATTGTCTCTGGACTAAGGTCAGCAGGACTATCTGGCCCTTGCTGCTTCTTAATGAGTTTGGAGATTGTATTAGGATTTTCAGAAACAATTGGAGGATTTGTGTCAGGATTGGCCCTAGTGTACCGAAGGTTCTTCTTTGGAGCCAGCTTCTGAGCTAGTCCTTTCAAGTTTTGGAAAAGATTTGTATTGCAAGGACTGGACAGGAGTTTGAAAGCCTCTGTGTATCTGTAACTGAGTATAAAGGATATCTGAGTCAGCTCTTCCTTAAGGCTGCAAATGTTGGTACAGGAACAGTTTGAAGGCTTCTTGACTGATATTCAGATTTTAAGTGTAATTTCTGGTAGACATACAACACTCTCTAGATCCTCAAGTCCCCAGCGGAGTCGCCATTTATGTTAACACCCAGGTTGTTCCCTATGACTCCCAAGGGAATACGACCGGGGTAACCACTAACCAATCCTTAGACTACAGCTTCTAGCCCAGCTGTAATCAGAGAGGGCTCTCTCTATAAGGTTTGTCACTGTTTTGATGGAGTTTTAGGCTAGTTATGAAGTAAAGGTTTATTTGCTTTTGTTTGGTTGGGAGGATGTTTTCTGTTAATTTTGTAATGTTCTTTGCAAGCAAATTAATCCATTGGGCAATGGGGTCTGTAGCTGTTGTTTCCTTGAGATCCTGGTTTAGTGCAGCTGGAATTACAGGGCCTTTATATATTTCATAAAACAAACTGTAAATTGTGAGGGTGAAATGTGAATCAACTAGTGAAGAGCAGTTAAGAATTCTTCACTGAGCTGGGATGTGAGAAAGGGACCTATTACTCAGGAGCAATACATGAATTCATGAAACAATAGATCACTGTGCTGATATAGTGTGAAAGGTAGCAATTAAGAATTACATTTTCAATACCATAACTGAAGAAAACATTTATAATAGCTTAGATTGAGTTCAGGGTAATCTGTGATTAAATCCTGAGACTATTCTTTTTCCTTGCTATTAGATACTTAAAACATGGAAAACGTGAATGATATATGAAAGATAACAAACATATAATAGAGAGTAACGAGAAAACTTATTGAGCCATGAAATACGCAGGGATCCTGCAACATTCAGCCATGCACCAGCAAGACATCAAGAGACACAAAGCTTTGGAAATCCCATCATCCTTTGTATTAATTCTCTGAAGATTTACAATAGAAGAGGAACAGAATAGATGTCAAAAGATTTCTTACATCCAATGTGCAACCCCTGCTAACAAGTGCGAGGGGGGAATATATAGAAGTCTATTACAAAATATCTCAGGCATTGAGTCAACTGAGAGGGAAAATATCTCCACCAACTCGTTCAGAGATTGCAGATGAAAAGTTATTGCAATCTTTAATGAACTATAAAGGCTCTTAACTCCTGTGAGAACAATATTGACCTTCGGGGCTCACGGATTCGGTTCAGCGCTTTGATATAACTGCTGAATGACGTGTTTGTGCAGTGGTAACTTCTTGTGTCTTCTCGGCCCTGTCACCTGTGACTGCTGATGCTGTTGTGGTGGCCGAATACCTGTGCTGAGTTGGCTCAGCCTCTTTCTGCATTCCTGCTGATGTGTCTTTGTCCTGCTGTGTATGAGATTCAAAAAAAATATTTTCAAAGGAAAAAATCACAATTACTGACTTTGGTTTAACAGTAATCGTATCAACTCTTCCCATACATCTGATGAAGGCAACTGATGTTTCAAAATTGACCCCATAGTCTCATCAGCCTCTGTATATTTATAAAAATGAGGGGGCTCATCAAATAAATGTGTAATTTCACTCCTAATAAAAAATAGATTTTCAACTCTGTTAAAGAGGACCTACCCTGTTACTGGTCCCGCTTCTGTTGATGCACTAGCTGCCTCTGAAATCTGAGTTGCTGCAAAATTGTTTACTCTCTTAGCATATTTCTCATGTGAGAGTAACTTTCCTGATGGATCCAATGGGCTAGGAAGCCCTCTGTCCTATAATGCCCTAAACCTGTTCTGGAATTTATTAATATCTGATTGCATGTTATGGGTTCTTCTTTCCAGAGTCTGAATCAGGTTTCTTAATGTCAGGACCCTTTTGATTAATGAGATGGTCTCTGTCCTGTTTCCAATTCCCATTTTTATCAGCTGGGAGCTTGTCCTGTAGTTTAGCACGTTTATCATCCTAGTGGCAATCTCAAGCATACTGCCTAGAGATGCCCTTGCCCTTTGTATCTCTTTGCGTGCTCTTCCAACGAGTGTTATTTTCTCATGGATGGCCTCTATATATTCCCACTGGTCTGTTATAGATTGGACAATATTGCCCCAGATGACCCTTTTAAGCTCTGATGTAACTTTGTCCAGTGTGAGCTCTTTTTCTAGCTCAGCAATCCTTTTCTTGAGGGCCTTTACCTCCCTCTCTCTTTCAGCCACATTTTGTTTTGACTTGTCATATTTTTCATTTATTTTTGCAGATTGTCCTGGGCTTGGCTCAGCTCAGACATCTGGGACTCCAAGACCTGAATTTCTTTCCTCAGCTTCTGCATGTCTAGGCTTTCAGCCTTCTCTGTTGTTGGTGCTGAGGTAGTTGGTGCTGAAGTGTTTGGGGCTGCTTGCTGCACTTGTTGGCTGGGAGGGGCCGTATCTTGAGGGGTTTCCTCAAGATTTATTGTTTCTGGAGGTGGCTGTGAGGTTTGCCCTGCCTCCTTTTGCTGCAATGCTGATTCTAATGTGGCCTCTGACTCCTGCAGCTTTTCCTGAGTTTGGATGAGCTCTTTGTATAGTGCCATCAGTAGAGAAGCTGCATCCTTTTCCTGCCTCTGCTGGGAAACCTCTTCTGTTTGTGGGTGAAGAGTTGCTGGGATTTTTAACTTCTTTTTTAATGCTGCCATATCAGCATCCCTTAGCCTGAGGACTTCTTGCACAGCCTTAACATCTTTGGGATCATGCCCAAGCTCTATTATAATTTCTTCCAGAGCTTTGATCCTATTGTCCTTAGCTTGAGAGGAAGCCCTTTCCAACTCAAGCTGTGCAGCAGTGTTATTCAGGCTATTCTGCAGCCTGTAGTTTACCAGGGTCTTGTTAGCCAATGTGGCATAGACCATCTCACCCGTCTGTTTATGCAGCTCTATTTGATCCATTGGGTGGATGTCTTTTGATAGGACCTCCAGGTTGGTCTTGATGTAATCTGCAGCTGATTGTGGTTGTTGCACTGTTGGTGTAAAGTGGCTCATGATCATTTTTCCTTCATGTGCATCCAATGCAGACATGAGCCTTTGTTGGTTGGTAGGAGCCATATTCAGCAGGTGATTGTAAAGCTGCAACTTTATTGGTTCATTTCTGTTCTTGATATCTCTAAATTGCTGCTTAATGCTTTTTTCTCCTCCCCTCCTTCGTGCTGAGGAGCTCACCTCTCCTACTTCTGCCCTGTCTTGCTCTTGTTGTAAAGAGTTGGCTGAGGCCTCCATGCTGGGCAGGCCTGTTCCTGAAGTCTGCCCCATTGGCATCTCTTCTTCAGAGAAAGGATTTAATCTTTGCCTCTTCTCTGGTGATGCAGTAAGGGGGGTTTCCCTATCTCTTTTCCTACTCACGTCCTCCCTTTGAGGGGTTTGGAGGACAGATGAGTCAATTCTTGAGTCCTGCCTTGGGGGTGCCATCTGTGCTGGCTGCTACTGGGTGGCCATTGGGGCCTCTGCTGTTTCTTCCCCCTGCACCTGTTGGTCCTTTTGCTGTTGTTCCTGTTGGGGTGGCTGCACTTGACCCTGTTGTGCCTGTGGCTCTTCCATCTCCTTCTCCTTGCCTTTGCTCTGAGCCTGGCCTGTGGTTTGTACTGCCACTTGATGTGCTGCAGATGATGAGGCGGCTACTCCTACTAGAGGTTTTGGTAGAGTGGATACCTGTGGAGGAGATTCTAAGTCAGCCATTTTCAATAGATGCCTTCTAGCTCTTTCATTCAATTCTTCTTGAGTGATTGGTTCTTCCAGTGTGTTCCTTCTCCATTTTGGTTGGTTGGCATGTCTTTCAATGTAGGGCATGCTCACATGTTCATAGCTAGAGAGCTTGTATTTTAGCCTTCTTAAGGATATGGTCATATTAGGGTCATAAGGCTTCCAAAGGAAGCTGTGTTTTAGGCCAAGGCATTCTAGTTTCCTGTCAGCTTCTTTCCAGCCTTCCCTTTTGTTCAAGACAAGGTGGCCCAATTGATTTTTTACCTTTAGCTGTGCCTTCTTGCCCTTGCCTGCAAAGTGCACCATATTAGCATTGCCAAATTGGCTGAAATATTCTAAGGCAAACAGTCTCATAGACACATACTTGGGCAATCTATATGGGCGTAACTCACACCCATATATTCTGATTACAGTATAGTGTTGGTAAAAGTACCAATCCCCTATGCTGTATACCTTAGATAGCTGCAGAATCCTCTGCATCTCATCAGTCAGTCTTGGAGGAGGTGAGCTTAAGAATAAAGACATGGCTGGATGGATGAAGAGGTCTATGAACTCATAGTATGTATATGGAGAGTAGGTGCTGAGGTGAAACACCGAGGTCCAGTACACCACTGACCTTGGATTGCCTGCTGCATCTGTTCTCTTAATCTCAAAGGAGAACTTCTCATGTTGATAATACAGGATGAGGTGGTAGATGTAGGAGGTGTATCTGAACACCTTCTCTCTGGATAGGTTCAAGAACTGCTCATGCATCTTATCTGAAATGTATGTGGCATAGTCATAACAGATTGGAGTCTTGCCTGGGGAGAACATAGTCATCATTACTAGTACAGTTTCCTCAATAAATTCCAGTGACTTGTACCCCAAAACGGAACTAATCATGTATGCAAGATCAACACCCAGTTGATTGAGGTAGCCATCAAAAATAGGAGGGTGCAGCACTGTGTCAGAGTTTGTGATGAACAATTGGTTGAGCTTCAGGATCTGTGCATCTGTTAGCATTTTGGCTCCTTGGTTGATCAAGTCCATTAGAGACAAGGGGACTAATTTCTTCCGGGTCTTGAACTGCAACATCTCTCTGATGGCCTCAGGGGTCATGTAGAATACCACTGCACCTGTAGGGTCAAGCACTGCCCTTTGCATGGGGTCATAGCAGACAACACATAGGTGAATCAGGTCAGGGAACTGGTTGACCTGAGGGAGCTTGAATATTGGGAGGAAGGAATCCCAAATGCCTAGCATGTCTATCCCATCCTTATGTCTGGCCTTAAGCTCATTTAGTAGATGAAGGTGGAACTTGCATTTCGATGAGGAGTCCTCTGAGATTTGGTAGTCTAGGTCTGCCAAATCCTGCCACTCCAGCTCTCTCTGGGGGGAATTTAGGGGAGCCACATTGAGGGCTACTGGTGCAACTGGAGTCTCCATGGTTGTTTGGATACTGATTGGTAAACAAACTGCTGTTTCTTGGGCCGGAAGAGCACTGCCTGAGTGAAGAGGCAAACTGAAAATGCAAGGTAATAGGGCAAGTCCACAGCAGTTGACATACTGTTTTGGTTCCTTGAGAAGGTAAGTTGTAGTGCCTAACGGACCTTTCCTGGTGATTGAGTGCAGGTTATGGGTTCTAGTTCACGACTGCGCGAACGAAGAATGCGGGTTTTTCACTAAATTTGCAGTCTAGATGGCTCGGCTAGTGAAATTCGACCGTCAGTTTTTCAAGAGGGAGTTGGGTGTAAGTAGTTTTACGGTGAATTTAGGCGTTTTCTGTGCTTAACGTAATTTTTAGCATTTACAGAGAAAACCAAGTTTCAGAGAGGTTTTCACGGACAAATACCTGGCAGATGGATTGCTTGGGTCGGAACAGTAGGTGGGTACGCGCGCTGAAGCTCTCCGGTTGGTTTTGAGCAGGTTGGTGAATTCTTTGTCGTAAAACGCATGCAGAGAGCGCAGCAACGTTTTTGCAAAAAGTGCAAAAAACGCGTAATTTTTCACAAAATATGGCTTTTTCGGGTCATTGGCGCCTTTTTTTAAATGACGTCAGCATGACGTCAGCAGGTGGGTCCGGGTTGGATGACGTCAGCATGATGTCATTAGATGACGTGGCAGCCTAAGACCGGTCCACGGGGGTGGTGAGGTGGCAAATAGGTGGACCAGTGGTGGGCTAGGCGCGTGGTCGTGGCGCTGACACAGGCGGTACGAGGGCGCTAACATAGGCGGACAGGTGGCGCAATATCGGGGTATCTCTTATACGACGAGGAATCTGTCAGAGGGGGCTCCAATGGATTTTGGGGGTGACGCGTGGACCCTGCATGAAATCAGTGTCTGACAGATATCGGACGATATCTGTCGGACGTCGGGGCCGGTCCGATACGAGCATCGACCGTTGGATTAACAGGGCTAGATCGGACGGTTATCGGGCCATAGACCTGCACGGAGGATACGGTCATCGGGTGGGTATTATAATAGTATTTTCCTTGGAATCTGCGCCCGGCGGGACCCTTTGCACTATTGATAAATTTCATGGTTTTCCATGTATTTCTTCGTTAAATTATGCATAGTCGATGAATTTTAGGAAAAGGCGGAAAGCATGGTTTTTAATGAATTTTTCACAAAATCGCGAATTGGTTCAAAACTTAGGCAAAGAGGGTTTTTATAAGGTTTTTCGTATAAACGCGCAAATTGGTCCCATACTTAGGATAAAGCGGATTAAGTGGGTTTTTGCATATTTTTTGCTTTTGAGTGGGTATAAGGGTGCAGAAAGGGTTTTTTTCAAGGGTTTTTAGGCAAAAATGGAGAGTTGGCTAGGTAGATGAGTTCCGATGGAGATAAGAGGTTAGGCTTGGGTTCTTGAGCTTAACCAGGTGTTAATTCAATTCCCTAATAGTGAACCATATGGCTATAATGCTAAGGAGGGGGTATTTATACAATGCTTTAGGATTTATACACCATGGTGTTATAATAGTAGGGAAAGGGAAACATAGGGAGTTAAATAATACAAGTTAGAGGTCAATATGGAAAGGGAGGATGGAAGAGGAGTAATACTACTAGGTTTTCTTGAAAACAACTTAGTTTAAAGAGTAGATCAAAATGAAAAGAACTTTACACAAGAAATGTGGCTTCTAAAGGCCATAAGAACCAACATAACCTTGAACTCTTTCATAATCACAGCTAGTGAAGGGATGTTAGTAATGAGTGGTAAACAAAGGGAAAAAGGGAAGTTAGACATGCTCCATTGTGTTGTTTTCCTTGTATCTGGTTAGCAAAGTTCCATCTTGGAAGAAACACCACTTCTGCAACCCCATCTACCTACCCAACTATTTTTCCTAGCATTTTTTGTTTCTTCTTGGAGGGTGCATTTGGACTTGCAGACCCTCTATGTGCCTTTTCTTTTCCCTTGGCTTTTTGCTTTGATTTCCTATCTAGCACTACCCTTATTTCTTCCAAGGCCCCAGATTAAGCAGTTGGGAACCTTAGTTTCTCTGCCTAACTACTGATCTGCCAAGATTAAGCAGTTTGGACAGATTTCTTTCTCTATTCTACAACAAAAATTGAAATATGGCATGATCCAGATTAGACTGTTGGATCATCCATCAAAACTTTGATAGGCATGAAGGCATGTACACACCTTGTCTCTCCTTGAAAATATGGGATCTTTGTAGCAGCAAAGCAGAGCATATTTGGCACTTGAATTTGCCAATCATGAAATATGAAACCTATTGGTATAGGTATCCAACAATGAGAAACAAAAAATAAGCTTTATGGTAAATTCTAGGCACGTTCTCATGATTTTTGTGAAATGCTACAAGATAATGTGTATTGCTACAAAATTGCATCTGAGAGCAATATAAGGGTTCTAGGAGTGGTCTAAAGGTGGGAGAAGGTGGTAGAAAGTTGTGAAAGAGTGTAAGGGATCTTTCCAATATTAGATCTAATGAGTAGTCAAATTGCGCAAGGGGGAAGTAAAAATAATAGTCTCCTGTAGCTTGGTTGTGTAATTTTTTGTGCAAAGACAATTTGGAGAAACATATGAAAATGGAAGGAGGAGGGTTGAAGGAGATGGTCGTTGTGCATGGAAAATTATGCTACTATTCCCTATGAACTAATAAACTCACCTCCACAAAAAATTACCATTCAACTAACAAACACAAAGTGATTAAATGAATGCTAAAATACTAATTGTAGGAAACCAAAATGCATGTGAAATGATGTGTTGAATTTGAAATAGAATTTGATTTTTGCACGAAGGAGAAAAACCATTTTTTTGTTGCTTATCCACACAAGATACAAAACCAATCTTCTCAAGAGAGCTTATTTGAGAACCTACAAAGACAACACTTTTTCTTTGTTGGTTCTCAAATTGATCGTGATGGGAACCACTCAAGAACACATTCGTTGAGGATTTTGAGAATCCTCTCGCATTAGGTGCTTTATGATAGTCTATACCACTAGGGTTATTACCTAGCTACAATTACACAAATTTTCAATATGTAAATAAAAAAGGACCAACTATTGATAAAATGTGACATTGTAGAAATTAAATGGCATAAACAGAAGAAATTTAAAATAACTAATTATTGATGGATGACATATGTCATACATCAAAGATAAATACTCAAAGTGAAATGATAAAAAAATGAATAAACACAAACATAAAAGTAATATTAACATGAATATATGTAGATGTTTAAGATACAAGCATCATCTCAGCAAGAAAATGAAGAGAATGTTGTAGCAATTGCAGTCGTTCCTTCATCTTTGGTTATTCCCATAATGAATCATGAACCAATAATAAATATAAGGGTGATAATATTGCAACCAATCAACACTGAACCATAATCGATTTGATATCCATTCATATCATAAACACAAAATTATTGTTAACAGAACAAAGAAAAACAAAACACAACAATTTTAAAGTTTATTGAGTAAGCGACTACCCTTTGGTTCCATAGGCAAGATCTTTGGACTTAAACTTCAATCAAATTCTTGAGTAATCACTGGATTCGATAGTAAATATCATAAAATCAAGCAACTAAATAAATTGAATATTAAATAATATGAAACAAGTCCAATATTCGAAACATTCAAAATTGCTATAAACATATACATATATCATAAAAGTGATTTATGAAGGATGCATGAGTATATCATTATACCAACAATAGATCTGTGTATCAAGTACGTTCATATCAAATAACATCAAAATTGGTTCCTCTATCAATGACCCCCTCTGAGTGATAAATATGGTCTTAAATAAAATTTACAAAAAATGATTGTTCATAGAAACTATCTTTAAGTTAGTTGACATTAAAATTAGAATAAATTCAATTAAAAGTAAAGAAATTAAACTCTTATGAATGCCTCCATGGTTTGGATGCTTTAGCCCTTTTGAAAGTGGTAGCGGGTGATGGGATTTGAGATCCACACATTATTTCCATAGGAATTTAAGGTGTAATTAATGCCACTCAACCCAATCCTCTAGCTGATCTGTAAATGATTGCATTGGTTGGACTGGTTGGACCACTCGAGTGCTAGAAGCAGCTTATTCCAAGATAATGTTCTGGTTCACGTGCCTCCTAACCTTTATGATTTTTTCTTAATCGTCTAGTGCTGGCTAGAGTAAATTATTGTACTTGGTTATTTCCACTGTTAAATTTGATTTGATTTGGTAGCGATTCACAGGGAGGCTTTGAATCAATTTTTATAGCCTGACCAATATAGTAAAGTCCCTACATAGGGCATTGATAACCGAATGAGGTGAAATAAATTCCTCACTATGTATAAAAAATTAACCAAGATCCTCTTTGGCAGCCTTCAATTTATCACAAAACTCTTTGTTTGATATTAACCAATTATCCTTCCCCCAAAAGGAAGGGACTTTGAACCTACCCTAACAATTTCAATCATTTATGAAGTTTTCAATTTCCTTAGTATCTATTTCAAATTCTTCCTTCATGAGATGCATGGAGTTACGTTTTTATTTAATGATGTATAAGGAGAAAATACACTCATCCCTTTTATGAAGGCTCATCCAGGCCAAAGTGTCATCTTCAAGAGTGTTAATAAAATCAATAAGTTGATCTATATCTTTCAATCTTCCCTCAAGCATGGAAGAAGTACTTCTTGCCTCCAAATTAGCACTTTTGATTATTCCTTTTTCACAATATGATAGAATCGCCATGTAGGATTATACCGTTAAGATTATCTAGTTTATTTCTCTCCATATTTCCTCCTTTGCTTAGAGGAAAATTTTCCTTCCAATGGTAGTTACTCCAATTACTTCTTGCAGGGACTTAAATTCATCTTGTTTCTCCCTAAGATTGTTTTGTATATGCTCAATCATGGCATTCCTACGTTACAAATGTGTTGTTTCCTTATTCTTAGTGCGCTCTTTTTCATGCTTTTCATAATTGAGTTCTTGTTATAATTGTGAAACATTTAACTATATGAATTTATAGCTTTCGACATATGATTCTTGAGGGGAAGAGAGAGCTTTGTCAACGACAAATTTATATTTTGTAATCGTCTTAAGGTGTTATTTTTCTCTTGGTACAAATTATTCTTTTAGGGCTTCCAATTGGGCTTGTTTTTGCTAAGTTGTTTTTCCTTAGCTTAAAAGGGTGTCTGCATTGCCTATAATCGATTTTCAACCTTCTCCCATCTTTCAAAGGCCTAGATCAAAACATGGGCATCCTAATCAGGGACTTTTGTGATTTCTTGCAAACTTTTGATTTCTTTTTCCCTTTTATTCTAATAGATTTTTAAAGGACATGATTTCCTTGGGTTGCCCGACTTGTCAGATTATCATGTCTTCCAATTCATTTATTATGTTGGCTCTAGTCCTTAAAGCCTCTCATGCGATATGCAGCTGCTCAAAAACCTTTTCAAACATAGCTTGCATTTTTTTGTTGCTGACTATAGAATCTAATAATCAGCTATAGATGATTTCACATGTATGTTTGTGCCAATTTAGCATGTGCAAATATGATAACTTACTCAAATTAATAGCCATAGAAGAGGCATGGGAACCTACTAGCTACTGGTTCTCGTTCACTTCCGGTTGAACCATTATGGGATTAAAAATATTTGTTTTGAAATCTATTGCTGAAATAAACCTTGGCCCAATAATGGTGGTTGATTCTTTCAACACTGCATTCTATACCAAATGGGCTTGTTGTGGCAATAATATTAATTCAGTGCCAAGCATGTGTACTGATTTTTATTCAATAAAACTGTGCCTAACATATAATGTCTATGCTCTTGAGTCCTTCGTCTGGGTTTCATAAATGACCTATTGCATTTCCTTGTTTAGTTGTTCCACAGTTTTCCCAAATGCTTCAATGTCCATGTCTTGAAATTAATTAGCCTTCACGCAACGCAAGGCTTCTTCAGATTCTAAAGCCTATGATTTTTTCTTTGTAATTGGAGCAAGTGCAGCTACCAAAGGTTGTTCATGATCCATTTCCAGAGCATGAATTTTAGCTAGTATCAAAGCTTTATTATGTGTTTCCTTGTCGCCTTTTGGTACCTAGCTTTTTTCTGCAGACACATGCATCACTACCTAGATGTGACCATTGGGTGGAGAGAGAGCATTTGCCAAATTTTCCTTCTTTGGTCTTCTTTCACGAGTGTAGATTGATAGTCCTACTTTCTTTCTTAGTCCATAAATTATTGATAGAGGGTCATAATTCCAACATTTATCATGCGTTAATCCAAATGAAAAAAATTCCTTTTCAATTGCATCTACTTCATCTTTATTTTTAGCGATGAGAAGCTGAATAGAATAAGGATAACTAAAGGATGCTCACTTTTTCTTTGTGATCCGAATGGAAAATGGCATCCACCCATAGTATTCATCCACCCATAATATGTGATGCAACAAACTCACAAAATAGAAGAAAATATAGAGTAATGACTTCAAAATTAGCCTCTTTGAGGGGGAAACCTCCTTTATATTACACAAATGAACAATTCTTGAATGATACAAATGACAAGACCTCCTTTCTGTATATAGGAGTCTAAGGGGTCACAATATAGTAAAAGCCAACATAGCAATAATAATGTAAGGGCACAAAAATAACAATAATGGGCTTCTATTGGGCACACTAATAACAATATGGAGACAACATGGGCACAACAATAACAATAAGGGGCTACAATGACAATAATAATAAGGGAATACACTAGTATTATAGGGACCTAACATGACCCTCACCTTCAGAAAAGTGTTGTCCTCAACGCTTGAGTATTCCTAGATGCTTCTGTATAAAATTCTCATCCTCCCATGTGGAATCTTTAGCAGGTAAGTTCTTCTACTTGATGAGATACTTTGTAATTGATCAATTTCGTAGCTATCAAGTTCTTGTTTCTATGACTGCTTCAGGTTCAAATATGATTTTTCCTTCCTCGCAAAGTTCTAGCAATATTGTTTGAATTGGGATCTTGTCACCTATAACCTTCTTTAAGCATGAAACATGGAAACCTAGGTGCACTTGGGAAGTTGTAGGAAGCTCCAATTTGTATGCCATAGTACCAATCTTTTGCAACACCTTGTATGTACCATAATACTTTGGTGATAATTTATTATCCTTCTTATCTTGCTTGAGGGACATTTGTTTGCATGGTTGTATCAGTAGAAATACCTAGCCACCTACATCAAAACTTCTTTTGCTACGATGTTGATCTGCCTGCTGTTTCATTCTATTATGTGCCAAAGTGAGGTTATCCTTTAAGAGTTGGAGAACTTGTTGTTGATGCTAGATGTGATATTCCACTGCTTGAACCTTAGATTTTTCTCTTAAATATGATGTGATGGACGGTGGATGATATCCATAAAGTGCCATAAATGGGGTCATTTTTGCTGCAGTATGGAAGGAAGTGTTATACCACCATTTAGCCAGAGGCAACCATTTGACCCATTATCTCTGTTTATTAGATACAAAGCAACAAAGATATCCTTCCAAACATTTGTTCACTATATCAATTTTTCCATTAGATTGAGGATGATAAGATGAGCTATGAGCTAACTGAGTACCCAGACAAGAAAATAACTCTGTCCAAAAATTTCCAGTGAAAATGGGATCTCTGTCGCTTACTATAATGTTTGGGTTTCCATGTAGCTTTTGAATTGTTTCCATAAATGCATTAGCAACTGTGCTAGGTTTAAAGGGATGAGATAATGCACAAAAGTGTGCATACTTGGTAAGTTTATCAACTACCACCATGACGACACTCTTTCCTTCAGACTTGGGTAAACCTGTGATAAAATCCATTGAAACCTCCTCCCAATGTTTAATTTCAAAGGATAAAGGTTGTAATAGACCTGGGGTATTAGTTGTTTCAACTTTATTTTGTTGGAAAACCAAACATTCCGCCACAAACTTTTGAATATCATATTTAAGGCCATCCCAAAAAATTCCATCTTAACCTTGCAGTAAGTTTTTAAAAATCCTGAGTGCCCTCCTAAGGGAGAGGCATGCAATTCCATAAGAATATTTCATTTGAGTTGGGAGTTCTTACAGAGGTATAAGCAATCTTTGTATCATAGCGAATCATTTTTCCAACTAAATGTATCATATGTACTGGGGTCGTGTTTTAAATTTTGAATGAGTTCCCACACTTCTTCGTCAATATTCCATTCTTCCATTTCTTCTTTTTTCCAATCTGGTTGGATAATAGAAATGGCGCAAAGAAATGCTTCCACATCCTCATCCTTTCTTGAGAGTGCATCTGCAACAATGTTTTGCTTCCCCTTTTTGTAGATGATTTGAAAGTCATAACCCAACATCTTTGTGATCCATTTTTGCTTCTCTTTTGAAGATTTTGTTTTTACCTTGAAGTGTCTTCCCATTAGGTAAGGTCGCCATTTCTTAAGTGCATGTAGTATTGCAAACATTTCCTTCTCATAAATATCTTTGTGTAAATACTTTCCTTTGATTGGACGACTTTCGAAAGAAATGGGTCTTTCTTCTTGCATTGAAATAACACCAATTCCATTTGTTGAGGCATCACATTCCACAATAAAGGTTTTTGTTAGGTCTAGTGTAGCTAAGACTGGTGCTTGGCACATTGACTCTTTAAGTTGTTCAAAGGCTTCGTTGCTTCTGGAGTCCAATAAAATGCATCTTTCTTCAGTAATGTTGTTAGAGGTGCTGCTATTCCCCCATAATTCTGAACAAACTTTCTATAATACCCTATCAACCCATGAAATCCTCGAAGATGCTTCATGGATGTTGGGATTTTCCATTCCTTAATGGCTTTAATTTTTCTAGGGTCTACCTTAACACCTTCATGAGATACAATATGACCCAAATTTTTCACCTCTTGTACTCCAAAGAAACATTTTGAGGTTTTTGCATATAATTATTTCTCCTCCAATAGTTTGAGCACTCTATCAACATGTTGAACATGATCCTTCCAAGACTTGCTGTAGATTAGTATATCATCAAAAAATACTAACAAAAATTTTCTAAGAAAGGGTTTGAAAATGGATCTCATCAAACCTTGAAATGTAGAAGGTGCATTGGTAAGGCCAAAAGGCATGAACCAAAATTCATAATGAACCTCATGAGTTCTAAATGCTGTTTTCAGAATGTCTTCAGTCTTCATTCTGATTTGATGATATCTTGAACGAAGTTCCAACTTGGTTAAGTAAATTTCTCCATGCAATTCATCCAATAATTCATCAATGACAGGAATGGGAAATTTATCTTTAATAGTGAGCTTGTTGAGCTCCCTATAATTCAGACACATGTGTCATGATCCATCCTTCTTGTGCACCAATACTACTGGAGCAGAGAAAGAACTTTGGCTAGGTTGAATTATACCATCCTCTAGCATACCATACGTTCAATTTCACTCTTTTGGGCATTGGGATATGTGTAAGGCCTGATGTTTGGAGGAACACTTCTTGGAATCAAATGAATAGCATGATCATGATCACGAATAGGTGGGAGGCCTTTAGGAGTCTCAAATACCTTGGAATGATTGTCCAAGAATTTTTGGAGATATGGAGAAATATATGATTTCGACGTGTGAACCTCTAGTGAACATAGTTGTGCAATTACGCCATGTTGTTATTTATTTAGAAGATTTTTCATGCCATTAGAGCTGATTATCTTTCCTGGTTTTCCTATGATACCCCTTAATTCAACTTCATTTCCTTCTGAATGTTTTTTCAAGAAAATTTCTTGAAAATTAAAAGCTATCGTGTCCAAAGATTGCATCCATTGGACTACTAGTACAACATCAACACCACCCATTGGAATGGAAAGCATTGGACTATCCAACACATATTCTCCCATGGATAACTTGATATTATGGTACTTTCTAGAGAAATTCATGGTTCTTCCATTTGAAACTATCACTTGACACTTTGGTGCTGGATATAGGAATAAATTCAATTCCTTCGCTCTGATACCAATTGTTATGCAACCAACTCACAAAATAGAAGAAATGATAGAGCAACTACTTCAAAATTAGCCTCTTCAAGGGGGAAACCTACTTTACATTACACAAATGAACAATTCTTGGATGATACAAATGACAAGACCTCCTTTCTATATATAGGAGTCTAAGGGGTTACAATATAGTGAAAGCCAAAATAACAATAATAATGTAAGGGCACAACAATTACAATAGTGGATGGGGAACAATAATAACAATATGGGGACAGCATGGGCACAACAATAACAATAAGGCGATACAATGACAATAATAATAAGGGAATACACTAGTACTACAGGGACCTAACATGGTATTCATTCACCCATGGAATTTACCCATGGTATTGTAAGTGGCATCCACCCATGAAATTTACCCATGATATTGTAAGTGACATCCACCCATGGTATTCATTCACCCATGGTATTGTAAGTGGAATCGACCCTTGGTATTCATCCTCCCATGGTATTTATCCACCCATGGAATTTACCCATGGTATTGTAAGTGACATCCACCCATGGAATTTACCCATGGTATTGTAAGTGACATCCACCCATGGTATTCATTCACCCATGGTATTGCAAGTGACATCCACCCATGGTATTCATTCATCCATGGTATTTACCCATCCATGGAATTTACCTATGGTATTGTACTAAAAAGGGCTATAAGTAACAAGTCGCATTTTGTAAAAGGACATATTGTCCGCCAAAATGTAGACTTTATAGTTATTATCTGTTTTAATAAGAAAATTTTCTTTGTGGTTTTGATTATTGGGTGTTCTCCTCTTTTTCTTCTGACATTTCAATTTTTCAAATCTTGGTGGCCTCCCCCAAGATTCGGATCACTTTGACGCAAAATGTAACTCATTAACTATAATTTTTTGTCTTAACATTTCATAAGTGAAGATTAAAAAGTGTGGTGAATTCAGGCAACTGAAAAGGTTCCCTTTCAGAACCATACAATCTAATGAGGGAAAACTCTGGGAATAAAAACTAGCTCCCTATGCTCTCTTCCTCAGCCAGCCACAAAAATCTTCTTTGTTCTTTAGAAATCATGTCTAGGGCCTCACCGAGCAGTTTAACTCTTGGATAAAAAGAGAAGTGGTTAATACATGTAGCATAGGAGTGAGGGATATGTCCTGGGTATATTATATCTGTCCATTAGTAAATCTCCTCCTCTTTCCCATTTCAATCCTTAATAGTCATGAGGAGCTTCGTGGACAAAAAGTAAGTAGGATAGTTAAACAAATTAAATGAACAAGGTATGTACAATGACAACACTATTTGAATGGGATACTAGTTGTGAGTTCGACCGTGATAGCTCTAGCCATATATTTCAGAAAATTGATCATCATTCTGTTAGATTTCATAGTAATAAGCTGAATACTTAAGAAAATAGATTCGCCAATCTTTGAGTCATAGGATAAGCCAAAGATAATAGAAAATAATGATGTCAAGGTCTGATAGAATGGTTTCAATGAGCTGGTGGGAAGAGGGAATTCAAATTTTTGGTTTGGGTCAGGCCCTTAGAGTAAGCCAAGTTTGACAAATCCAACTTTATCTTCTTCTACCCATGTGATAACTCCTGGTCAATCCATTTATCAATAATATTTATTCTAGAGGTTGGTATGCCTAACATTTTAGAGATAACATCCTCCTTTATTTTTCAGAATACCTTGTGGTCTATGGGAGAAGTGATAGACTAAGGCTTGGGGTTGAAATACTTAGCTAGAAGAAGGGTAGAATCTGGGTTGAAATGCACATGAGGGAGTGCTGCAACTAAAACCCCAAATTTATTGAGACATTGATCCTCTTCAGAGCTATGAGAAGGGGAATTTAGATCTCTTTTCAAGATCAAGACATCTATAAGGTGGATCTGGTTATCTTTGATACTGACCAACCCATTAATAAGAGCTTCTTTGGATAATTCCTCCGACATTTTGTTCCTTCCTAAGAATTGTGTTGATGGAAAACCATAAAAAAAGTTGAGCCAGTGAAAGAATACTTACCTTGTGAGAATGATAATGATTTGAGCTTAATTTCCTAGTTCGAACAGGGACGACACCTCCTACAACTCTTGGGTTACACAACAACATGCAAAAAATAATGGACACGAGGCATAAAATAGTCTAATGTTGGCATAAAAGAACATTTAATTACAGTAGGAATACACTTAATGGAAGTCATACAACTGTCATGTCATGATTTGTTTGCTCGAAGACCTAGGATGGGTCCCATCCATCGAGCACGACAAAGGGGATAAGTCTTGTGCGAGTTTGGACCCGACGATTATATGAGCCATTGAGTATGCAAGGATGGACAATTTAGATCTCATCAGCGGAAAAAGACGTGTTAACGGGCTTGCAAATTTGCACATGGTGTAGTAATATGGTCGTTCAATGGATAGGGAATGAATTGTTGTGATGCGTTGGGGTAAGACCAAGAGTTTATTTCTTGAGCATCTTGGTGCTCGATGACACATTGACACCGTCGATTAAATCATAAGCACTCATATTATTAAGAATAGAGGGTGGGGTTAATTTTAGTAGAGAAAATGATTTAGCTAAAACACATGCATCTTATAGTCTGATAAATGAATGTGGGTCATAAGTGATTTAGAAAACATGATCAAGTTAAAAAGTTGCTCATATTATAATCCTACCCCGACTATTTAAGTATTACCCACAGATGGATTAAATCATGCATAGATTTATTTTAAAAGGCATATGAAGGTATTGATCTAAGGAGTGAAGAATGGTTTAAACATAACAACAAGATCCAACTGGAGATGTTGCTCCCTTATGGAGGATCAATAACACATACCATGTGCCTTTTTATTGGGTTACAGAGTCCCATTCCAAATAGCGGTGCAAGTATATTAGATGGGAACATCTTACATGGGGGATTTTGTGCTGGTCAGGGCACGAGCATACCCACGAAGAGATAATATGAAATTATTTCAGTATTGATTACAGAAAATACTAAATATGATTAGATCCCATTATAGGAAAATTTCCCACCAGTATTGGTGAGGCCTATTACTCATAAAAATCTCGGGTGTAACTCTTCTCAGAGTCAGAAGGATGGGAGATGCTTCAAGAGCGCGCAACATCAAGCTTGAAACCCTTCACAAGAAATTGGATAGGCTAATACACTTAATGGAGGCCGTGGATGTTTGTGTGACCATGATTGAAGATAAGCTGGCTCTTCTTCCAGGAATTTACAATATTTTCCATCAAGCATGTGCAGGAGAAGCCGTTGGGAGTATGCCTTCCACCGACTCGAATAACTTGTGAGGGGAAGTAATTGAATTATTAGAATTAACAACTAGAGTTGATATCTTGAAGGGGTTTTCATAATTTTGGGATATTGTAGATAAACACATGCGAGAAAATAGCTAAGTTTATAATATTTTGTTTGATGAAGCTTATAAACCTCCTGGATTTTCTGAAAAATAATTGTTTAAATTATAAAATCTTTAGCAAGTTTTGGAATTTTGGACTTTTCATATATTGTGAATGTAATGAATGTTATAAAATTAAGGCACGGAAAAGTATTATTTGCTTCTTTGGAAAGGATATTTTATGTTCATTTATTATGTTTCAAATAGTTGTGCTTTTATGATGGATAAATGAGTAATTAAATTATATATAAATGTCAGTTTGGAGAATATTTTTCTTGGAATGTATGACTGTTTAATAGTCAATAGACAAGTCCATCTCCAATTTAGTAATAAGATAATTGAGGCCACATTTAATATGATTCACATAATTATAGTATCCTAAGGAAAACACTATGTTGAGAAATTTAAATTTTGGAACTGTAAAGGGTAGGAGACAAAGAGTCTCTGAAGAACACCCCTTCATGGCATTTGACATCGAACGTTGCTCCGATTTGAGAGAGTGTCCATAGACCTCGTGAAGTCATTCACTATTTCTCAATAAATATTTTTTTCCAGGTTTTTTGACCTTGCATTAGTGACCCTACATGTGCCTTATTTTAAGAGAGAATAAGACTTTGAATTGCTTGATACTTGAATTTAGCTTTTAATGCTAGGAACAATGGGAAGATAGCACATTGGGGATACCTCAATGACACTAGCATTGCTCTACTGCCAGTGAGCATCCATATCCCCGAGAGAGTTACTAGTGTACCCCACAAGAGGTCACTATATAAGGGAGTAGGTAGGGAACACACTATGAAAACCAGTACCACTGACATTGCTCCACTGCCAGTGAGCGTCCATAGCCTGGACGGAGGTATCAACATACCCCACTCCAAGAGGGAAAAATGTAGATATGAGAGACAATATAATGGTAGAAATTTATCCATTGAGGAGGAAAACAAATTCATCTACAACCCAAAATCAAGGTTCTCATCAACATGTAGTACCCAATGATGATTTAATAATGTAGGATCATATTCGGGTGCCTCCATGGATTGGATTATGTTGTTAGCACTAGCTTAAAATTGGAATGGCCTAAGCTAGTGAATTACAAATCCATGGAAAATAATTTCTAATGACTAATACAATCATATACATCATAGTTTTGACTACAATAATTATTATCTACATACATACTTTATTCCACTATACAATATGAAATTTTTATGTATTATTTTTTATTTTATTTTAAGGAAAGACTTAGTAGGTAAGGTAATGTTTAAGAAATTTGTCAAAAAATGCAGGGCCACCTTCTTTTCCTTCGAAGTTCCTAAGAGAGATTGTGTTATCTCCTTCAACCTGATCTATGATTAAAGGGTCGAGCCATAGATTGTCAAACTTTCCATGTTCTCTAGGCTCTTCATTCCTTTTATGCCAGTTTAGGACCAAATCACCAGGGATAATGTTTCTAACTCTAGTACACTTTTCAAACATCTATTTGACCTTAGCTTGGTGCCTAGCTATCTTTCCATAAGTCTGTTCTCTCTCCTGGTGCATATGGACCATTTGGTTGATTCTTCGATGTAAATCATCCTGTTCCTCATTTATTTCTTGTAATTTTTTCATGAATTTGGAACCAAGGTAAAGAGGGATTACAACATCCAAATCATAGACTAGTTGAAATGGGGAAGTGTCAATAAACTTATTTATGCTTACCCTATCCACCCACACAACATACTTGAGAATCACATGCCAATTTATCTTTTTATAACTTAGGGACTTCTTAAGGATCTTCATAATATTTTTATTGGTAGATTCAACTAGGTTGTTCCCCTGTGGGTAATAGGTCGTTGAATGATGAAGCTTAACTTCATAGTTATCATAGAAATTTCGAAAGACTATTGAACAAAAAGGTTTGGCATTGTCAGCAATAATTTTCTTGGGGAAACCAAAATGCAAGAATATGTTTCCTACAAAGAAATACATGAATACCTTATCGTTTATCCTTTTTAAAGGGATGGATTCAACCAATTTAGTAAATAGTCGATAGTAATAACGATATAGCAATGTTGGCTGCTAGAAGGAGGAAGAATTTTTCCAATGAAGTCCAATCCCCACTTTTTCTTCCAAGCGAAAATATGACATTGATGACATGCCCTAACTTTTTTATTTACATCAGCGAACAAGGTAACCCAATATAGACCACTCCTTAGAGTCCTACGCACAATGGACTTCCAGGCGTAATGTCCACCACCATTGCTTATCCTACTGGTCTCTCGGCATTTCGGTTGGTTGCAAAAGAGTATATTAGATAACATCTAATGCTTCAAAATTATCTTTCTTTAATAACTTTGCTAGTCCTTGACCTTTTATGATTTTAATAGGTTTTAACTCAAGGTCATATTCCTGAATTTGGGTTATCCACTTCCCATGTCTACCCTCAGTGTCATGTTGTAACAAAATATCTTTCACCGTTAGGTGAGGAGATAGACGATAGATGAAGATTATAAAATATAATCCCTGAATGCCTTTAAATTTTTAAATAAGGAATATGCCTTATTTTCAATGATATTATATTTAAGCTCTATTTCCTGCAAATCCTTACTGAAAAATGCAATAGGCTTGACATAGCCTTGCTGGTTTTTATGTAAAAGAACTACAACAACAATATGTTTTGAGGCAAAAGAGAATATAATAAAATCCTTTGTATAATCCAGACTAGCCAAGACTAGAACTTCCATTATAGCTCATTTTATCCTCTAAAAGGAAAACTTCACTTCCTCATTCCGTTTTATCTCGTTTCCTTTCTTGAGCACATTGGTTATGTTTTTAACAATTTATGCAAAGTTTGGAATAAACTTGTGGAGATTTTTTTTTTTTCTCAAGAAAGCTTAGACCTCCTTTTCAGTGCAAGGAAGAGGGATAGTTTGAATGGCCTGAACTTTCTTAGGGTCAATTATGACCATGTGCTGGGAAACAATATGGCCAAGTAGTTTTCCCTCAGTCATGGGAAAGAAATACTTTTTAGGCTTTAGGGACAAACCATACTTTTTGCACTTCTAAAAAGCAACTTCCAAATGCTTTGGATGTAGCTCGTCACTTTGAGAGAAGACAGTCATATCATTTGAATAGACTACCATAAAGTGGCCTTTCTCATTAGAAAAATCAATGTCCATGGCTCTTTGGAAAGTATCCCCTACATTCATTATCCCAAAGTAAATATTTTGGTACATAAAAGTCCCCGAAGGGGAGAGTGAAGGCGATTTTAAACATATCATCCCTATGTATGACAATCTGGTTGTATCCCAAAAAACCATCCATCATGGAGATACGCGTAGCTCCCACTACTATCTACAGGATAGTATCCATTTTGGGAAATGGATAATTATCTTCCAGTGAGGCTCAATTATGGTTTCTAAAGTCTACACACAATCTGATTTTTCCATTTTTCTTTCTAACTGGAACCAATTGGCAACCCAGTCATAATACTACAGGGGAACAATTATCTTGGCATCTAGAAGTTTTTTAATTTATTTCTCAATAGGGGGAACCATAAGAGGGTTAATGTGTATGCGATTCTTCCTTAAAGGCTCAACTCCTTATTTTAAAGGTATGGGATGTTCGATTATATTCCGATCATAAGTCTTGAGATCGTCATAAGTTGAGGCAAAGACATCAAGATATTTTGATAGGAGTTCAATATATTTTTCTTTCACTCGTTGTGGAAGATATTGAGACAAATTAACTAATTTGGTTCCCACCCATGGGAAATATTCGCTAGTTCTATTTCTAAATTGAGGGGTCTAAGAGTAGGATTCAAAATAACATCGTTGCAGTAAAAAAAACTTCTCTAAAGGGATAATCCCCCTAGGAATGTAATTGTTTTTCAGTTGAACGATATCATGTTTTCTAATTTTAGTTTTAAGGTGAGATGTATTGATAGCTACTTGGATGTTATTAGGATCCTTGTCTATACATTTATTTGAAAATTCACCCATTAACTCAATGAATATTTTGATCTCCTGAATGTCTTGAAACACCTGCTAGTGTTTGACATTGTCAGGGATTAGGGGTCGTGCAAGCTTTAAAACTCGTACTTTATCTTTGATTCAATAGGAGGGGTGAATGTAACAATAGTGATAACAAGGGAATCATCTAGCTGGTTCTTTTCCCTAGGTACAATAGTAAAGTTATAGTAGAGAAAAAATGATCAATAAGGTCCCATACTTAGTTTTTGTATGCTCACAATTGAGGATGATTCGTTTCAAATTTGTTGGTCACTTGCTTAATTTCCAACTAAGAGTTTCCAAATATTGCTAAGTTTTGAATATTGAGTTTACATGTTGTTTCTAATCCTAGTATAAAGGCTTCATATTCAACCACATTGTTGGTGGTTTCAAAGATTAGTTTAAAGGGGAAAGTCACATTCTTCTGATTTGGGGGAATTAAAATGACTCTTGCACCTAATCCTGCCTTGAAAGATGCCCAATCAAAGAACATTTTCCAGACAACATTTGAGTCTATCGGCATATTAGTCATAGTTTGTTTATCATGCATCAAGGTTTTCTCTTCATCGGAGAGGGTGAGAATGAAATTACCCATATTATTGTCATAACCGTAGACATGGGAATTTTCAAGATGTTTTTATGAACTAATTATATAATTCAATCTAGATTCCTTATACAATTGGCAGGTACCCATTCAAGAACAAGGATAGTGGCATATGAAAGGTCTTACTACAAAGAACAACCTAACTTTGCAACTCCTTGAAATAAGGATACTGCAATTTGGTGGAACATCGACTACAACTACATGCATCGCTATGCTTTTAACAGGGACTTGAGCTAGAACCACAAATAAATATTTGATCATTCCAAGGGATTTGAATCTTCAGGAGTCAAAATATAGGTCTTTGTACTCTCGGGTATTGTCTAACTTGATCTTTTCTATAATATCTTTAGGCATCATATTATGGGATGCCCCACATTCTAACCTGAAACTATGTAAAGTCCAGTCGTGGATTTTTATACTAATATATAAAGGAGGAACTAAACTAGCATCCCTTTCTAGTTGAGGTTCAATAATGATTTTTGGGGCATCATATTGAATGATAATAACATATATAAATTCCATATCCTGTGTCAGAGCATGGGTATTTTTGAAGAAAGTGTAGATCTCTTGTTTGTAAATAGGTACCTTAATTATTTTAGCAAGAGGCATATTGATCTTAAGTTTATTTAATTCACTTTGCAAACTAAATTTGGACTCATGGTGAGGATTAGAGTCCTGAGGATAAGGCTCATTGGGTATATTTTTTCCTTTTTTAAGTTGGTGAGGTGCTTGGACTAATGTTTTTTTTGGGGCATGTGCTCCTTCCTAGGTCTAAGGTTGTATTTATACTGAAACTGTGCCTCTAGGTATTCAACAAAATGTTAAAGTCCATGGTTCCAAAAATTTTGTTCTAAATAGTCAATTGGTTATTGGGCATAGTCATTTGGGGCATGAATAGAATTAATGTTAGGGTAGTATTCCTCGTCCAAATTCATGAGTTGAATATCCACTTCATTGTTGTAGTCTTCGATGAGGTTAACATTATTCCTTAAATTTGGTTGGATAGGAGGTTCCTCCACCCACTATCCTCTCTATAAAACTGAGGGACATTGGGATGATAGTAAGGAGGTGGTTTCTTGGAGGATAATTAATATTTCTCTTAGGAAAATTTTGGGCATTAGGGCACTAATTTTGTTGAACTAGAGAGTTTTGAGGGGTGAGGGGGGAGTTTCCTTGTTCCCAATTGCTAATCCTTGAATTTTTTTAGTTAGAGATTTAATGAGCTTTATCATCTCCTCGATCTTATATTCTTGTGAAGATAAAGAGCTTGGGAGCCCAAGGGAAGCCTCAACTGCTTTCTTCTTTCCCTTAGAGCAGTTATCTCTAATACCTTTCTTTCTAGTAGAAATTAAGTTATCCTCACATGTGCAAGCCTTGGCATGCACATCAACCATGGTGGATGGTTCTCTTTCTCGCAATGCATAAGAAAGATCATTGTCAAGTGATGAGGAATATGCGAAAATAGGCGCAACATTGAATCGACAGACATAAAATAGTAATTGATTATAACATTTTATACGTCTCTTATTCAAATCAAAGACTGATTTGTCATGTTTTAGTTTTAAGGCTATGAACTCAGTTAACCACAATTGGTTTCTCTTCTTAACTTTGAACTATTTAAGAAAAAGTTTGACTAGTCTGTCCATTGTATTGATGGAGTTGGGGGTATGAATCCTTAACCATTTTCTGGATTCTCCTTTGAGACTTTGAATGAAAATTATGATACATATATCATGATATTTTGTGAAAATATTTTCATAGTAATCCTAAAATTTGACTACATGTTCTTCGGCGGTACATTCTCCTTCATTGTCAAACCTAGGCAGATTTTTATCATATTTTGATGGGATATCAAGTAATGGCCCCTGAAGGTTGAGGGGGTGATATCGAGCATTCACCCAGGAATTCATGACTGGTGGAGAAGGAAGGGAAGGTGGTAGGGATTTATATGAAGAACTCGGTGGACTATTTCGGGAAGTAAAAAGAATGGAGATATTTTGAGCCTTGGTATATGAAGTTGATGATGTGGCTATGGGGTCAGATTCATAGGTAGGGTTGAAAGGACATAGATTCTCTTGTGTTCTAGGATTAGGAGACCATGGATGATTCTCCCTAAACTCTTCAAGTAGTCTCCTCCTATTGACAATTGTTACAAGGA
This sequence comes from Pinus taeda, assembly GCA_000404065.3. Lineage (NCBI taxonomy): Eukaryota > Viridiplantae > Streptophyta > Pinopsida > Pinales > Pinaceae > Pinus > Pinus taeda. The sequence goes on along the minus strand of APFE030992175.1, from coordinate 38,096 downwards.
ATTATGGTTCTTCTAAGGTGGTATTAATTAAATCATAAATCAAACAAGTTATTTGTTTAGGAGTATCCATATTTGGAGTCACCAATGGTGCATAAAATTACATTTATATATATTATATTTTAAAAATTGAAAGAATAAAATATAGAGGCATTCGTAATAGGAGTACATGGCCAAGTGGCAAATGTGCACCTTCATCATTTGATCAGAGCCTCAATAGTTTTCATCGCCATGGAACGTTAGGTTTGTTGAATTTCCACGACCTTGGGTCTAGGTTAGAGTCTTAAAATCACCGACGATGCCAAACCAAGAATCTCAACCATAAAATACTTTTCATAGTGGAAATATAAAGTAGTAAATCACATATGCATAATATACACAATTTTAGAAAAAATTGTACAATATTTTACAATCTTAATCTTTGTTATGTTAAACCAAATTCAGAATAATATAACATTCTATGGTATACAAGATACATTGACGAATGTCACTGTAACTTCTATATCGTATCTTGTCCTGCCGGTCCTTCGCTTTGGTACTGCTCACTAGTCATGCCTTAGTCCATCAAGGCATCTACACTTCGAGACTCCAAGAGGGTTGTCTCCTATCACTATTGCAAATCAGGTTTACTACAATGAACACAAGCTCATCAAACTACTACCTGGGTAGGCCTAATTCCCGTGCTCTAATTTACCAATCTAGCAGTCACTTTCATCCATCAAAGTGCTACACATAAGGCTGCAATACTTCACCCAATCTCACACCAGCAACATCCTTCTTGTCTGCTGATCTAGGGCTACTTGGTGGCCAACTCGCTACCCTCCAACCAACTCTATGACATCCAATCCACTCACTGTCAATTATAGACCTAGTATGACACTTCACCACCTCAAAATGTCATACACATGGCATCAATAGGTTGCACAAATATCTGATCCAATTTGGTCAATAAAATTTGACTCAACACTTCTCAATTTCTGTTCACATCTTGTTGCACTACTGTAATACTACACCACTGGTTAAGGCACACCACGCTGCCATCAACCTTCACGGAACTCAATAAAACAACCTCCAAAAACTATGGTTCACCCTAGAAGAGACCCTCCATGCATATGCTGCCTTATAGGGTCGGTATCTTGAACGCAACTCCTAAAGGTCTGCAACTGCTGGCTATGGCTTGTGCCCTAGCCCAAAAAATGGACTGTAACTTCATCCCATCAAATAGTGCCCCAATATGCCCTTTAAACAACAATCATACACTCATATCCACCTCAGCCTAGCTACCTGCTCTTCCAACACCAATCCAGACTTAAGATCAACCCAAACAGATGTGTCTAGCCCACAAAAAATCCACTGTCACCTACAACAACTCCCATGCAGTCTAGGGTAGACTTTCCCACACTTAGACTTCTCCCTTTTGTTCTGGCTTAACTCCTCTTCTACCTTGCAATACGAGCCCAAGAACAAACCTTAACTCACTCTTAGAACAACCGTTAATATCCACGCTGTCACCTACAATAAACAAAAAATCCCATGCTATTCCTAGGGCTCCTCCACACTGTCCCTTCTAGCCACTTTGCTATGTCTAGGCCTCACAAAAGTTCAAAGCTCAAAATGGATGCCTTAAATAGCCTCAAATCATCCTTAATTTATAGGCTTTAAGGCTTAACAAATTTTCTTAAAGTAACACATCTATTGGCTCTCTTTTACACCAAACCTACATGACTTGGTAACCAATAATTACCTCGTCAACTTCAAAAATTAATTTCTCTCTAACGAAAACTTGGATTCAAACAATTCTTGATGTGTTGGAATCATATCATTGAGCACCATCATACTCATCCATCACATGTCATACCTACATCACAGTTTTGGCCCAAATCATGGTAGGTGCAAAACCCCACACTTGGGTTCCAAGCCCACAAGTTGTCCTTGTGGTGCTTTACTCTCCAAACCCTGAACCCTAGGGCTTGGAGTACCTCCCAAGCTACAAAACTCAATACTCCCTCTTAGCGAGGGAGGTACTTCCAAGACTAGGAAGTCTCTTGTCATAATCATCACTGCTTGCAAAACTTTTCCAACTCCTGGTGCTCACAATCGCAAGAATCCTTGTAAGGTGAACTATGCCCTCCTCAGAAGTGTTGCTATCACTACTGGAAGCAACCTACTTCTTCTTCTTATCCTTTAATGTATTCCACTCTTTCCACGATTCCTTCTTGGCAGTGGTAGGAGTACCCTTGCTCACCAATGACCACATCCTCTTCTTGGGTTCCAGAGTCTCCCTCTGAATCTTCAAACTCACTCTCAAAATAGACTCCCTCTGAGTCTCTAGAACTTGGACCTTCTTGGGAAAGTGTACATTCTTCTCAAGAACATGTACCTTCTCCTCTAAAGCCTACATCTTCACTTTCACCTGCTCTTGGTTTTTTGGAACCTAAACTAGCTCCACCTGCTTCTTTCCATGATCCACAGGCTTGGTCGTCAACTTGTAGAGACCATGCTATCTAACTCTGAGTACAATCCCATGAGACTTAGAGCCTTTGAGCCTGAGAATTGCTTTCCCATCTTGGAACAAGACCTAAAACCCTTTCCTCTCAATCATCGAGCCATAAATCACGCTATATATGAGTCCTGGTACAAACAATACATCCTTGACCCGCATCATACATCTTGTCTCCATCCTGAATGGCACAACACTTGATCCTCGGATCTCCAAGTGACTCTTATTGCCCAACACCATGTGAAACTTCATGTCCTATCTAGATAGAGTCTCAAAAACTCCTATGACCTTGTCATATGCTTCGTTGCACCACTGTCCATGTACCATCCATTCTCCGTGATAGTACTTTGTGAGAAATTAGAAATCATAGCAAAGTCCTCCTCTTCCAGTCTCCTAGAGAGATCATCCATCTATGCTGAAGTGGAAACAATGGTGACCTGCTTTCCTTTCTTCTTCTCATTATTTCCCTTCTTCATCATCAGACATCTCAACAAAAAATGACCCATCTCGCCATAGTTGAAACACTTGAATTAACTCAAGTCCTTCTCTTGTTTACCCTTCATTCATGATGCAAGTGCCATGTCATCATCTAAAGCTTTCTTCTTCAGCTGAAGATCCTCGTCTCACAACCCTTCCTGAATGAATTCATCCCACAACCTATCCCAGTCTGGCAACTTCTCATTGGCAATGATCACTTCCATTCCTCGGTGAACCCTTTCAAAGCAATCTTTTCCATATCTCCACCTAAGACAGTGACATCGATGGAAACAAGATCATCTTTGAACTGAGACAATATTGTCAGATATGAGGTCACACTTTCACCTTTATCATCTTGGTAGACTTCAACTTATTCTCCAATACCAATACCAGGTTCTCATTCTTATTCTAGAACAAAATCATAAGAGACATCCACATCTCATGTGCAGTTTTCTTCCCAAAAAAATGAGGTATTAGGGCATCCCTCACACCATCTAGAATGATCAGTCTTACCATCACATCCAAATATTCCTATATTTCCATCTCCTTAGGGTCAGTTGGCTTCTTGATCTCTTTCTCGGTAAAATCCTAGATCTCGTTGACCTGTAAGATCAACTTGATCCTTTCCTTCCATGGACTATATTTGGATAACCCTCCAACCTATCCTCATATCAGATACCTGCTTGCAACTTCAACATTGTAGTGAACCCTTCACTCACAATGTGACCAACTCCCTCTCACGTTGTACTTAGCTATGCACAAATTTGATTTACTTACTTCCAAAGTAGCTTATACACATTCTGATACCATGTTGAATTTCCATGACCTTGGGTCTAGGTTAGTGTCTTAAAATAACTGATGCCACCAAACCAAGAATCTCAACCATAAACTACTTTTCACAATGGAAATATAAATCAGTAAATCACATATGCACAAGATACACAATTTTAAACAAATTTGTACAATATTGTACAATCCAATCTTTGTTATATTAAACAAAATTATGAATAATACAACATTCTATGGTATATAAGAAACAATGACAAACGTTGCTGATACTTCTATGCCATATCTTTTTCTTCCAGTCCTTCGCTTCCATACTGCTCACTAGTGTCTAGGAATTTACAGGGTAAGTTCCTTAGATAGAACACCAAAGGATACCACTCACAAATAGATCACAGATCAATACACCAATATTCTTGACGTGGTTAAAACCCTCAAAGAGGGAAATGGTCCATGTCTGAGCCAACATGGCCACTTCAGGCAATTTTTTAATAAAATAAAGAAAATTTAAATAAGCTTCTCTCATGAATGGTCACCTTACAAATGACCCTCCATGCTCTTTAAATAGAGATCATGGACCAATTAGGTGTTAAGCCATGGATCAAGTGTCGGTAATACCAAGGAGAGAATGAACCATCGGATCACTTCATGTCTAGAATATATCATGACCGTGAGATTTTTAAATTAAAAAAGTACATAGTAAAGAAACACACTTTACCTAACTCTACACTAGACCAAGTTATACTTAACTATTTCCTATGTGTCGAAATATCCTAACATCCCACCTTAAGAACAACTTGGGATAAGATTGAAGGATGTACAAATATGACACAATAGGAGAAGGAAGGAGGTATTAGAGCTTATCCCCCCTTAGTGTCAACTTCCTGAACTCCAACCATAAATCGAAGTTTAGTAAACTTCACCTCTATGAGAGCCTTTGTAAAGATGTCGCCAACTTGATCATCCATTGAAAAATATTTGATTTCAAGAACATGGTCATGAATGAGCTTTCTGATGAAGTGCATGTGTAGTTCAATGTGTTTTCTGTGTTGATGTTGGACTAGATATTTGCTTAGTTGAATGACACTTTGATTATCACACCAAATAGTAGTCAGATGCTGCTGCTGAAAGCAAAACTCTGACAAGATCTGACGAAGCCACATGGCTTCCTTACCAGCTTCTACGGCTCCACGATACTTTGCTTCTGCTAAAGAAAGAGAAATGACACTTTGTTTCTTGCAAGCCCATGTAATAGGTCCAGAACCAAGAGTGAAGACATAACCTGCAGTAGACTTCCGATCATCAAGGTCACCAGCCCAATCAAATTAGTGAAACCAACCAATAGAGGAGATGCTTCTACATTGTAAAGAATCCCAAACTGAACTGTACCTCAAACATAACGAAGTATTCTTTTAACTACTTTTCAAAGAATTTCATGCAGTTTTTCATAAACCGAGCAATAAGGCGAACAACAAAGGAAAGGTCAGGATGGTTATGGGTCAGATACAAAAGTTTTCCTACAAGATGACAATATAAGGTAGCATCAACTTCAGGGGAAGTATGAGGGACTAAAAGTTTGGCTCCAGACTAAAAGGGAGAAGGGGCTGGCTCACAATATTCCATGTGAAAGTGGCATAGAAGATCACATACATACTTGGACTGGGAAAGGGAAATACCTTCCTTGGATTGCAAGACTTGAAGACCAAGAAAATAATGCAAGTGTCCTAAGTCTATCATTTCAAACTACTTTTTAAGGCTGGAGTTCACATGATTTATAAGGTTAGGATCATTACCAGTAAGGATAAGATCATCAACATAAAGAACAAGAATGATAAGAGACTTATCCACTTTCTTGGTTTAGACAATATTGTTAGAATGACACCTAGAAAAGCCAGTATCTAAAAAAAATCTATCCATTTTGGCATACCAAGCTCGAGGGGCTTGCTTGAGACCATAAAAGGATTTATTAAGCCAAAAAACAAGGCTGGAGTCTGTTTGTATGAAGCCAGGAGGTTGTTCCATATAGATTTCTTCATGCAAGTCCCCATGCAAGAAGGCAGATTTAACATCCATCTAATGGACTTCCCATTTGAAAGAGGCAGCAAGGGAAAGAACAAGGCTGATAGAGTTCATTTTGGCAATAGGGGATAAGGTTTTAGTATAGTCAATGCCTTCAACTTGTGAAAATACCTTAGCAACAAGACGAGCTTTATGTTTATCAACTTTTCCATTTGGTCCAAACTTGGTTCTATAAACCCATTTACATTAACAGGTTTTCTTCCCTTTGGAAGAGGAAGAAGATCCCATGTATAATTTGCCAATAATGAATGCTATTCTTCATCCATAGCTTCATCCCAATATGTATGGCCTAAAGATTCTGAAAAGGTGTTAGGATCATAATTCGCTGAAGCTTGAGCTAGTAAATAAGAGGCTCTATAGAATTGAGACGTGTATGTCGTCGATTTGTAAGATCACCTGCAAGAGAACCTACTCCATCCCGAGTAGCACAGACCCATTTTGGAAGCTGAGGAGATGAAGGAGGATCCTGAGAAGGTGGGGGAGGATTGTCATCCTTGCTCTCATCATCTAAAGAAGAAATATTTTCAGAAGTAGACGGGATAGAGAGAGGTGGCACATCCGCCGAACTAGGCTCGTAGGCCAATATATTTCAGCAAATTTTACATCTCTTCTAATGATAACATTTTTGGATTTAGGTGAAAGAAGTCTATATCATTTGACGTCTTCAGAATATCCAACAAAAATACATTTTTCACTCTTAGGTTCTAAGGCTTTATGTTTCTCATCGGGAATATGGGCCCATGCTTGACTTCCAAAACCACGAAAGTGACTTACATCTGGTTTAATTGAGCTCCATGCTTCTTCTGAAGTGATATTCTTTAAAACCTTAGTAGGAGTGCAATTTACTATGTAATTTGCATAGTTAATTTCTTCTGCCCAAAAATTAAGACTAAGTCCTTTAGATTGAAGCATGAAATTAGCCATTTCCTTTAAGGTGCGATTCTTCCTTTCAACTACACCATTTTGTTGTGGAGTATATGGAACAATATGTTGCATTTTTGAATTCCATGCCCGGTGCAAAAGTTGATGAATTTTTTGTTAACATATTCTCTGCCATTATCAAATCTTAGCTTAAGAATTTGATGTCCAAAGTGTTTTTCAATAAAGCCCTTAAAGGCCAAGAACATGTTAAATACTTCACTCTTGAGTTTTAAGAAGTATACCCAAGTGCGTTTGGAGAAATCATTAATGAAAGTTAAGAAATACTTGTAGCTAGAGAATGAAACAACTAGAAGTGGATCACATAAATCACTATGCACAAGCTATAAAGGGGCCGAGGTGCGTCAAGAGGCACGTTTTTCAAAACTATCCCGATGATGTTTTCCGAGTACACATCCGGAACAAACACCATATCTGCAAGATACCATAGGAAGACCTGTCACCATATTTTGTTTACATAGATTGTGAAGGGAGCTATAGTTTAAGTGACCAAATCGTTCATGCCAAAGTTTTCTCGCTTCATCATTATGAGAAACAAATACCGAGGGAAGAGTTGATGCCCAAAAGTTGTTAAAATTATACAACCTTGTAGAATCATTAGCAATGCCAGTAGCTAAAATCTGTCGAGAATCTCTTAGGTCCTTAATTACAACATCAAGAGGTTAAAATTCAATGATTTTACCTTCACCTAAATGAGTTATTTGATACACAGATAGAAGGTTAAAGGATAAGGTTGGAACACATAATACATTATTAAATTGACCGTTGTCTAGATGAATAGTTCTAGTCCCTACAACACTAAGGGATCTATCATCACCAACATATATATTTTTGGTGTTACAATCATTTAAAGAAGAAAACATGGTTTTGTTTTTGGCCATGTGATAAGAAGATCCAAAATCAATGAGCCACTCATGAGAATGAGAAGAAGAAGATACATTTAGTGCATAACCAGACCGAGATGCTTGACAACCACATGCGGAAAGTGTTATTCCTAAAGATGAAGTTGAAGTTGAAGAGTGCTCCAAATGGATGTTATGCTTCTTCATTGCTGCTTCCAAGGCTTCCATCTTCTTAAGGAATTTGGATTCTAAGTGGCCATCTCAATTACAAAAGTTGCAATGTCTATCAGTGTTCTTCCCTTTGTTTTTATTTTCCTTATCATTTTTTTGAATTGATTTTTCATTTTGAGACTGAAAGTGCTTAGGACCCTTGGCTGTTTTAAGACCATTCTTTTTAGGATGCTTCTTCTTGGGATTATTTGAACTTGGTTGCTATTGGGCGGCTAAGTCTTTCTTAGAAGGATTTCCAAGATTAATAAGACCAATATGTAAGAGTTTTTCTTGTTCTCTTATTAAGTAATCACAAAAGGCATTAAAAGAGGGGGACTTGTAGGCTTGTCCTTGAGAAATAAAGGCTTCTCTAATAGAATGGAAGGTGGAAACAAACACAGAGTAGGCTGGTTCTAACTTAGTAAGAATGGAATAAATAAGGTTACCATCTTCTTTCTTCACCTTAACACCTTCCAAGAGAAGTCTAAGCGTCTTGAATTTGGACAAAAAATCTTCAATGGAAGAAAAATTATTGGGGTCCAACGTAAGCAACTCATTTTCGAGTTGATGGGCTCTAATTTAATTTTTAATTCCAAAAACTTTATCAAGCCTTTTCATTTCTTCATCATGGGTATCAAGTTCTGCGATATGAAATCTAAGGTATGGGGAAATAGACATCCTTATCAACCCACGTGCCTGAGGCTATTCTATAAAGACCTTTACTTCTAAGTAAATCCTCCATGTAGGACACCCATTGGAAGTAGTTGGTGTTGTCAAGAATAACTTGGCATAGACTTTCCATTTTAACAGGAAATAAAGATATATAAGTGTTCCAATGGAAAGATCTCTAAAAATTAGGCGGATTAAAAAAAATGGCTCTAAAAACGGCTTTCGGATGAAAAAGTTATGGCTTTTTGAAGAAAAGTTGTTGAAGGTGCCGATGAAGTACGTGAATGTGTGGAAGTGAATGATAATATTATATTTAAAAAAAATCCCCTCTCTTTTCAAACTTAATCTAATTAGCTCACTTAAAATTTTTTCTATGTGACCCACTTTTATAAATAAGTGAAAATCACTTTTACAATGTCACTTTATGAGCTACCCACTAAACTGTAACTTAAATAAAAGATAAAGAGAATTTAGAATTACAAGTGACTTGTTATAATGGGTGAGAACACTTTTACATAAAGTAACTTTAAAACATAAGTTACATGTGCCTTTTGAGAAAGTAACTCAACAAAAAGAAAGACTAGAATCAAAGGCCTCTATTCTCATAAAGTAACTTTGGACCATGTGAGCTAGTTTAAAAGGTTAATAATTTTTGGAAAAGAGGAAGGGGTTTTTTTGTAGTCACTGAAGCTTTGGAGTGCATGCTTACTTGAAAAAGTCATTTTTTCCTAAAAAACAAAGAAACACACAACCTAACACGGACATGCAAAAAAAACCAAACCTTATGGCTTGAAGTTAGCTTTCGCCAAAAACTAAATATTTTACTCAATGTTTTTGATTTTCTGAGATCACACTAAGGCACATCGGAAAATAGCATACGCATGAGAAAAATCCTTCCTTTCTGTTTTTGATTTGCCCAGATCACACAGATTTGTGGGGAAAAGATCATATGCAAAAATGAAAGGTATAGATCCAGTAATAAAAAACATAGAGCTAAATAAATTGAAATAAACAGAGAGATGAATAACTAAAACTGCAAATAAAGACTGTATACCTCTAGATATTAAAAATGACATAGCTAGGGCTACCAGAAACATTTTCGCGTGAAATGAAAGTGGTTCCTCACTTGACCAGATGCTCCTAACACAATAGAGTAGTCCTCTCGGCCCTAAAGAAATAGTAGATATAGGAAATGACAGTCAGATGCAGTTGTATCGGCTTCGGATTTGGATCACCAATGGATGTGGCCCTCAAATAGCTTTGATACCATGTACAAATTTACATGGTAAGTTCCTCAGATAGAACACCAAAGGACACCACTCACAAACATATCACAGATCAATACACCAGTATTCTTGACATGGTTAAAACCCTCAAAGAAGGAAACAATCCACAACTTGAGCCAATGTAGCCACTTCAAGCAATTTATTAATCAATAAAGAAAATTTACATAAGCTTCTCTCATGAACGGTCACCTTACCAATGACCCTCCATTCTCTTTAAATAGAGATCATGGACCAATCAGGTGTTAAGTCACAGATCAAGTGTCAACAATATCAAGGAGAGAATGAGATTTCGGATCACTTCATGTCTAGAACATATCGTGACCATCGGATTTGTAAGTTACAAAAGTACATAGTAAAGAAACACACTTTACCTAACTCTACACTAGACCAAGTTATACTTAACTATTTCCTATGTGTCAGAATATACTAACATAGTGTTGCCTTAGTCCATCAAGGCATCTACACTTTGAGAGAATCTAAGAGGGATGCCTTGTATCATTGCTGTAAGTCACGACTGCTACAATGAACACATGCTCATCAAAATTATCTCTAGGTAGGCCTAATTACTGAGATCTAATATGCCAATCCAGCAGTCACTTTCATCCATCAAAGTGCTACACATAAGGCTGCAATACTTCACCCAATCTCTCACCAACAACATCCTTCCTGTCTGCTGCTCTAGGGATACTTTGGGTGGCCAAACCGTTGCCCTCCAACCAACTATATGACAACCAATCCACTCACTGTCAATTATGCATCTTGTATGACACTTCACCACCTAAGAATGTCATACACATGGCATCAACAAGCAACACAAACATTTGATCCAATATGGTAACCAAAATTTGACCCAATACTTCTTCAATGTTGTTGTTCACACCTTGTTGCAATGTTGTAATACTTCACCATTGGATAAGGCAGACCATGTTTCCCTCAACCTCTATGCAACACAACAAAGCAACCTCCAAAATCTGTGGTTCACCTTAGAAGAGACCCTCCATGCATACGTTGGCTTATAGGGTTTGTATCCACCTAAACAAAGCTCCTAAAGGCCTCGAACTGTTCGCTATGGCCCGCGACCTAGCCCAACAGTGGATTGTAACTTCGTCCCCTCAATCAGTGCCCTAATATTCCCTTTAAACAATAGGCATACACTCCTATCCTCCTCGACCTTTCTTCCTGCTCTTCTAGCACCAATCTGCACTCAAGATCAACCCAAACAGACTTATCTAGCCCACAAACGATCCGTTGTCATCTACAACAACTCCCATGCTATCTAGGGCAGACTTTCCCATGCTAAGACTTATACCTTTTACTGTGGCTTATCTCCTCTTATGCCCTGCAATCCGAGCCCAAGAACAACCCTTAACTCACTCTTGGAACAACCCTTAATCTTCACCTCGTCACCTACAACAAACAGAAAATCCCACGCTATTCTTAGGGCTCCTCCATGCTGTTCCTTCTAGCCTCTTTGCTGTGTCCAGGACTCACAAAAGTTCAGAGCTCCTTTGGAGATGTATTGCCACAAAATGGATGCCTTAAATAGCCTCAAATTATCCTTAATTTATATTCTTTAAGGATCAACGAATTTTCTTGAAGTGACACATATATTGGCTCTCTTTTACACTAGGCCTACATGGCTCGGTAACCAATAATTACCTTGTCAACTTCAAAAATTCATTTCTCTCTAACGACAACTCAGTTTCAGATCATTCTCAATGCATTGTTATTGTATCATCGAGAAATATCATAATCATCCATCACATGTCGTGCCTTTGTCATGGTTTTGGCCCAAATCATGATGGGTGAAAAACCCCACACTTGGGTCCCAAGACCACAAGTTGTCCTTGTGGTTCTTTGCTCTCCAAGTCCCGTCCCTAGGGCTTGGAATACCTTCCAAGATACACAAATAAACACTCCCTCTTAGTGAGGGAGGTAATTCCAAGACTAGGAAGTCTCTTGTCATCATCATCACTGCTCACAATACTTGTCCAACTCATGGTGCTTACAATCGCAACAATCCATGTATGGTGAACTATGCCCTCCTCGGAAGTGCCGCTGTCACTACTAGAAGCAACTTGATTCTTGTTCTTATCCTGTGACATCTTCCACACTTTCCTTGATTCCTTCTTGGAAGTTGTAGGAGCACCCTTACTCACCACCGACCACACGCTCTTCTTGGGTTGCAGAGTCTCCCTCTGAATCTGCAAACTCCCTCTCAAACTAGGCTCCCTCTTAGTCTTTGGAACCTTGACCTTCTCGGGAAAATGTACCTTCTTCTCGGGAACCTGTACCTTCTACTCTGGCACCTCCATCTAGTCTTACTTCTATGGAACTTGTACCTTCTCCACTCGATTCTTTCCATGATCCACAGGCTTGGCCGTCAACTTGTAGATACCATGCTCTCTACCTCCGAGTACAATCCCATCGGACATAGAGCCTATGAACCTGAGTCTTTCATTCCCATCTTGGAACAAGACCTTAAACCCTTTCCTTCGATCATCGAGATAGATACATGAGTCTTGGTACAAATAATACATCTTGGCCCCGCATCATATGTCATGTATCCATCTTGAATGGCTCAACACCTGATCCTCGGATCTCCAACTCATCGCTATGGCCTGCGGTCTAGCCCAACAATGGACTGCAACTTCATTCCCTCAATCAGTGCTCCAATATTCCCTTTAAACAACAGGAATACACTCCTATCCTCCTTGACCTATCTTCCTGCTCGTCAAGCACCAATCCGCACTCAAGATCAACCCAAATAGACTTGTCTAGCCCATAAAAAATCTGTTGTCATCTACAACAACTCCCACACTATCTAAGGCAGACTTTCCCACAGTGAGACTTATCCATTTTACTGTGGCTCGGCTCCTCTTATTCCCTACAATCCAAACCCAAGAAAAACCCTTAACTCGCTCTTGGAACAAACCTTAATCTCCACCCTGTCACCTACAACAAACAGAAAATCCCACGCTATTCCTAAGGCTCCTCCATGCTATCCCTTCTAGCCTCTTTGCTACGTCCAGGCCTCAAAAAATTTCAGAGTTCCTTTGGATATGTATTGCCACAAAATGGATGCCTTAAATAGGCTCAAATCATCCTCAATTTATAGGCTTTAATGCTCAACAAATTTGCTTGAAGTGCACATTTATTGGCTCTCTTTTACACCAAAGCTACATGATTTGGTAACTAATAATTACCTCATCAACTTCAAAAATTAATTTCTCTCTAACGACAACTTGGATTCAGACAATTCTTGATGCATTGGAATCATATCATCGAGCACCATCATCCTCATCCATCACATGTCATATATCCATCACATTTTTGGCCCAAATCATGATAGGTGCAGAACCGCACACTTGGGTTCCAAGCCCACAAGATGTCCTTGTGGTTCTTTTCTCTCCAAACCTTGAACCGTAGGGCTTGGAGTACCTCCCAAGCTACAAATCAACACTTCCTCTTAGTGAGGGAGGTACTTCCATGACTAGGAAGTCTCTATCATAATCATCACTTCTTGCAAAACCTTTCCAACTCCTGGTGCTCACAATCACAACAATCCTTGTAAGGTGAACTATGCCCTCCTCGGAAGTGTTACTATTAGTACTAGAAGAAACCTGCTTCTTCTTTTTATCCTTAATGTTTTCCACTCTTTCCATGATTCCTTCTTAGCAGTTGTAGGAGTACCCTTTCTCACCATTGACCATATGCTCTTTTTGGGTTCCAGAGTCTCCCTCTGAATCTACAAATTCACGCTCAAACTAGACTCCCTCTGAGTCTCTGGAACCTATACCTTCTTGGGAAAGTGTACATTCTTCTTGAGAACCCGTACCTTCTCCTCTTAATCCTGCTCCTCACTTTCACCTGCTCTTGGTTCTTTGGAACCTAAACTAGCTCCACCTGCTTCTTTCCATGATCCACAGGCTTGGTTGTCAACCTGTGGAGACCATGCTATCTAACTCCAAGTACAATCCCATCAGACTTAGAGCCTCTGGGCTTGAGACTTGCTTTCCCATCTTGGAACAAGACCTCAAACCCTTTCCTCTCAATCATCGAGATCGAAATCACGCTATATATGAGTCCTGGTACAAACAATACATCCTGGACCTGCATCATATGTCTTGTCTCCATCCTAAATGGTACAACACCTGATCCTAGGATCTCCAAGTGACTCTTTTTGCCCAACACCATGTGAAACTTCATGTCAATCCATCTAGAGTCTCAAAAAACTCCTATAACCCCGTCATAGGGTTCGTCGCATCACTATCCATGTACCATCCATCCTCCGTGATAGTACTCTATGAGAAATGAGAAATCATAGCAAAGTCCTCCTCTTCCAATGTCTTGGAGAGATCGTCCATCCTTGCTATAGTGGAAACACCAGCGACCTTCTTTCTTTTCTTCTTCTCATCATTTCCCTTGTTCATCATCGAACATCTCGACAAAAATTGACCCATATCACCACATTTGAAACACTTGACTTTACTCAATTCCTTATTTTGTTTACCCTTCATTCATGATGCAAGTGACATGTCATCATCTGAAGCTTTCTACTTTGGCTGAAGATCCTTATCTCGTAACTCTTTCAAAATGAATTCATCCCACATCCTATCCCAGGTTGGCAGCTTCTAGATAGCAACAATCCCTTTTAGGAAGGGCTTCCATTTCTCAGTGAACCCTTTCAAGCCAGTCCTTACCATATCTCCATCTGAGATAGTCACACCAATGGCAAGAAGCTCATCTTTGACTTGAGACAATCTTGTGAGATATGAAGTCACACTTTCACCTTTATCATCTTCATGGACTTCAACTTATCCTCCAATACCAATACCTGATTCTCTTTCTTATTGTAGAACAAATTTTGAAGTGACACCCACATCTCATATGCAGTGTTCTTCCTGGACAAATGAGGTATTAGGGAATCCCTCACACCATCTAGAATGACCAGTCTAACCCTTGCATCCAAACCTTCCCATATTTCAAGCTCTTTAGGGTCAGTTGGCTTATTTATATTTTTCTCGGTAAAATCACAGATCTTGTTGACCTGTAAGGTCAACATTACCATTTCCAACCATGGAATATAGTTGGAAAACCCCTCCAACCTATCCTCATATCGAATACCTACCTGCAACTTCAAAATTGTAGTGAACCCTTCACTCACAATGTGACCAACTCCCTCTCATGCTGTACTTCGCTACACACAACTTTGATTTACTTACTTCCAAAGTAGCTCAGACATGATCTGATACCATGTTGAATTTCTGCGACCTTCGGTCTAGGTAAGTGTCTTAAAATCACTGACACTACCAAACCAAGAATCTCAACCATAAACTACTTTTCACACTGGAAATCTAAAGCAGTAAATCACATATACACAAGATACACAATTTATACAAAATTGTAAAATATTGTACAATCCCAAACTTTGTTATATTAAACCAAATTATGAATAATACAATAGTCTATGGTATACATGATACAGTGATAAATGTCGCTGATACTTCTATGTCATATCTTGTCCTGCCCGTCCTTCACTTCCGTATGGCTCACTGGTAGTGCCTTAGTCCATCAAGGCATCTACACTTCAAGACTCCAAGAGGGATGCCTCCTATTACGACTGCAAGTCACATATGCTACAATGAATATATGCTCATCAAACTGCTCTCTAGGTAGGCCTAATTCTTGAGATCCAATCTTCATATCTACCAATCACTTTCATCCATCAAAGTGCTACACATAAGGCTGTAATAATCCACCCAATCTTATACCAACAACATCCTTCTTGTCTGCTGTTCTAATGCTTCTTTGGGTTGCCAAATCCCTGCCATCCAACCAGCTCTATGACACCCAATCCACTCACTGTCAATTCTTCATCTAGTATGACACTTCACCACCTCAGAACATCATATAGATGGCATCAATATGATGCACAAACATCTGACCAAATCTAGTCAACAAACTTTGACCCAACACTTCTCCAATGCTGTTGTTCATACCTTGCTGCACTGCTGTAATACTACAACACTAGTTAGGGAACACCATGGTGCCCTCAACCTCCACGTAGCTCAACAAAACAACCTCCAAAAGATGAGTTCATCCTAGAAGATACCCTCCATGCATACAATGCCTTATAGCGCTAGTATCCACCCTAAACACAACTCCTGAAGGCCTCCAACTATTGGCTATGGCCTGCGGCCTATCCTAACAGTGGACTATAACTTCGTCCCTCAATCAGTGCCCCAATATTCCCTTTAAATAATAGTTATACATTCCTATCCTCCTTAGCCTAGCTACCTTCTCTTCTAGCACCAATCCACACTCAAGATCAACCCAAACAGACTTCTCTAGCCCACAAACAATCCGCTGTCATCTAGAACAACTCCCACGTTGTCTAGGACAGAATTTCCCATGCTGAGAATTCTCCCTTTTTTTATGGCTTATATCCTCTTATGCAATGCAATATGAGCCCAAGAACAACCCTTAACTCGCTCTTGGAACAACCCTTAATCTCCATGCTATCAGGTACAACAAATAAAAAATCCCACGCTGTTCCTAGGGCTCCTCCACACTGTCCCTTCTAGTCTCTTTGCTGCGTCCAGGCCTCAAAAATTTCAGAGCTCCTTTGGAGATGTATTGCCATAAAATAGACGCCTTTAATAACCTCAAACCATACTTAGTTTATAGGCTTTAAGGATCAATGAATTTTCTTGAAGTGACACATATATTGGCTCTCTTTTACACCAAGCCTACATGACTTCGTAACCAATAATTACCTTTTCAAATTAAAAAACATTTCTCTTTAACAACAACTCGGATTTGAATCATTCTTGATGCATTTAAATCATATCATTGAGCACTAACATACTCATCCTTCACATTTCGTACCTCCATAACAGTGTTGGTCCAAATCACGATGGGTTTAAAACCCCACACTTGGGTTCCAAGCTCACAAGTTGTCCTTGTGGTGCTTTGCTCTCCAAACCTTGAACCCTAAGGCTTGGAGTACCTCCCAAGCTACACAAATCAACACTCCCTCTTAGTGAGGTAGGTACTTCCAAGATGAGGAAGTCTCTCTTCATCATCATCATTGCTCACAACACTTGTCCAACTCCTGGCACTTACAATCACAACAATCCATGTATGGTGAACTACGCCCTCCTCGGAAGTCTCACTGTCACAGTTTGAAGCAACCTACTTTTTCTTCTTATCCCGTAGCGTCTTCCACTCTTTTTTTTGTCACTCCTAGAGAAACCCTTGGATTTCTTACAAGACCAGTGCCTGGGTACATATAAATCGGTGTGCCTCAAATGATTCTCAAGCAGGAGGAGACATCACCCGTATTCTATACATATATGTCAGAGAGTTGGTTCTTTCATCCAAAGATACAAGCCATATGTTTTAGCTTTTCTACACATACATAGTTCTCAAAAATATAACAGAAATAGTGGAGGCCAAGCGCTTCAAAGATTTATAGTTTTAATCAACTTTATAAGATAAATGAGAGAAGCCAAAGCACAAGGACAACTAAGGATATAGAGCTCAAAGCACCAAGAATTATATATATAAAACATAGAGCCTGAAACCATGAGATAGAGGAACATGTAATGGATAGAAAATAAATTGAGTGATATGCTTCACGCAATACAACTTGAAAATATGATTTCAACCCCTCATACAGGCATATGCATTAACACTTTAATGCAAATGAATTTGTAGACAAGTCTAAAATATCAGAGTATATATTATTGCATGAATTCAAAAGAGGAAAACATACAAGACAAATGAAATAGAGAAATAACACTGTAATACTTGAGAGGAGGAATAATCACCAATCCTGTAATATTCTGCAAGATCTATGTGACTAAGTGATACAATTTTCATAAAAGTAACAGACTTGCTTTGAGATTTCAGAACCCTTTTTTCAGTGCTACGACCCCCTATTTATAAGAAGAAAGCGTGCTTTCAATTATGGTTTAATACACAAAATCCTGGCCCGAGTTTTCAGCTGTCAAGTCAGCTTGCTCTCTCGGCGAGGGGAGGTTCTGCATCCAAAAAACATTAATAACAATAATAGTGGCCTCACAGAGGAAGGTACAACACATAATCGCGTAACAAGTGAGACATTAATGAAAAATCCCAGTGCCCCATCCTTGTAATCACTTTTGTTTCATGGCTTCATTTGGTTCACGACATATGCTCCTGTGCTACTCAAGTAACTCTTGTCATTCCATTTTAAAAAAACTTTGATGTTGACCTTGAGAATGATTTACGAAGAGCCATTTATGGGAGGTGCCCATACTTGGTTTTGAATGCTCCCTCTCCTGATTCACTGCTATAACCACCTCCAGGATAGACTCTGTCATTTCTGCCATAAAAACTTTCTAAACACGATCTGTGCCCCAATCTGGCCTCTAGAATAGGTGAAAGGGCACCTTTGGGTTTCCCCATTAGCTTTGCTTTAGTCCAACCCCTTTTGTAGTGCTCCGCATATGACCGAGGGCTGGGACCAAGGGCTTTGTGTTTCAGTGCTTAGGCTCTCAATAGCTGCGTAGGGGGCCTTTTTCTTTATATTACAGAAGTCCCTCATCGTTTGATTTCTCAGAATCGAAATATTTCTAAATCAAAGCTCATAAATTATCGCATCTCAGGGAGGATTCCTGCATATCGTAATCACGATGTGGCAATGTCTAAGACTTTTTCTTTCTCCAAAGCGTGGGCAGATAGTCTCGACGCAAGATGCTTATAGATCACGATGTAATACTTTATCGCATCTGGGGGCTTCCCACAAATTGCAGTCGCTATCTCCATCAGATTTATCCTTTGCCCTTAACTACTGTGATTGTCGATCTGTGGGGTGATGTCATCACTACCACATGTTACCCTATGAGTGGTGATACGTGGCACCTGGAAATGGGCCCATATCACCCCCAAAAACACTGAAACTAGGTGACATGTGTCCTTTGCCATGTCATCAACCATACTTCCACGTCACTGCTCACATCAACTGCCTTGTCAGCTCTCAAGATCAATCACATACTACATCGTGGCCTCCAGGGGAAGAGAGAAAGTGGCCCGACTGGCCCCGGTTTTGTCGACCTTTTCCTTTGTAAATTGTTTTCTTGCCCCCTGATGATGTTACAAAAAAATCGCAAATCAACGGTTTGTAGGTCATTAAAGTTTTAGAACCCGCCGATATGCCGAACTACGAGACTGCTGTGATGTGAGGTCGTCAGGATGCAGGATTGCGCCATGTGAGATAGAAAAGGGTAGGCCCGACCCCTGTTTTTCCATAATTTTCTTTGTTAATACTTTCTGGCCCTTCCCTGATGGTGTGACAATATATTGCAATATCGACCCCTGCATGGGTTGGAGTATGCTGTAACTGAGGGAATACTGGATCTGTGGGATGCGATATGTGATATCGGCATTTAGGACTATGATATGCCGATAAGCTTAGTTGTTTGCCCTGGGATCCTGCTGATGGACGATTGTGATAAATTCTCCACCTAGACCCCTTGGCTATTGATATACGTTATCAACGATAAACGGATCATTGTTTCTCGTTTCTTCAATGCTCCATACTCGTCTGACCGCTGATATGCGATGAGCCTTTTGGGTCCTGATTGCGATTTTTTCTCCATACTTAGCCATTTTCCTCAATTAACTAGACTTTTTGGGGGAAATCTTCTATAGGCTCTAACTTTTGATATGGGAACCCTTTTTTGGAATTCTATATACCATCAGAAATATTTTTCCGAGCATTATACAATAGAGAGGGTCTCATCAAGCTATTATAACTTATGTGGCTCAGGAAATGGCTTCAAATTCACTGTTCTCATGCATCTTAGACCACTAGTAATTTACAAAGCAGTGAGTGAGAAATAAATGACAACATTGGCTCCATCCGAGGACAGTGCCTTGCCAGCAAGGTATTGAGAACCTGCACACTATGAACTACTCCTTTGGGTATGGAGTCACTTGTCAATCAAAAGATAACTTTCACAAAAGCAGAAATTTTTACAGTAAAAGAATATTCAAATGACAATTACAGTAAACACACCAGACATTTACAATGAGTGTAAGACAACTAATTCTTAATTTTAAAAATAGAACTTGAGGAACTGACCATTCACTGGTAGTTCCAATAGTTCACCATCCAAGTTTTCAAGTAGAAATGTATTGTTCCCTCTCTCTTCTGCAATCTTGAATGGGCTACACCACAGTGAATCAAATTTCCCATGTTTTCTTTTGTCCTCCCGTTGGACATCCCACCTGAGAACTAAATCTCTTGGTTAAAGAGCTCTGTCCTTGGCCTTCTTGTCAAACAAAGATTCTTATTTTGTTGATAATTGGATATTTGGCCTCCACCTGTTCTCTATTCTCCTGAAGCTCAACCAACTGATTAATCCTCCTTGTTAGGGGACTTGGATCCTGTTCAGCTTCTTGCAACAACCTTGCTACTGACATTGCTAGTTGAATTAGGAAAACAACATCTTTGCCATACACTAATTCAAAATGTGATTTCCCAGTGGATCATTTAGGTGTTACTCAGTTGGCCCATAGAGAAAACTTCAATTGGGAATCCCAATTCCTTTGGTTTTTAGTGATAGTCTTCTTTAGCACCCTCACCATAGCTTTGTTTGAGGACTCAACCAAACCATTGCCTTGAGGGTAGTATGTAGTGGAGTGCCCAATAATGAAATTGTATTTATGGTAGAAGATGGTAAACTTGGCAGATTTAAATACTTGAGCGTTATCAATGATGATTTTGAAAGGGTAACCAAAGCGGGACAATATGTTCTCCTCCATGAATTTTATCACCACTGAATCTGTAGCATTTCTAGCTAGGATGGCCTCTACCCACTTGGTGAAGTATTCAGTTGCTATCAATATCCATTTGTGTTGGCTAATGGATGGTGGGTTGATCTATCCTATGAAGTCTAGTCACCACTGTCTAAAAGGCTCCTCCACATGCACAAGAATTAGGGGGAGAGGAGAAAACTTCTGCCTTTTGGCAAACACCTGGCGTTTTTGGCACATCTTGACTTTTTTATAGACATCCTGGAGCAACGTAGGCTAGCAAAATCCAGCCTTGAGGATTTTGTGTGCCATGGTCTTCCAATTGTAATGCCCTCCATAGACTCCTTCATGAAACTCCCTAATCACCTTATGGGTCTCTCCTTCCACCAAACATAGCAACAATACCCCCACAGGGTCCTTCCAGTATAGTAGGCCATTGGATATGATATATTGCCTGGCTTGCAACCTCAGGCTTCGATATTTGGAAGCATCCAACCCCAACAGGAACCTCAATAATAAGAGGTAATGAACGATATTATTGTACCACAGTGATCCCTCGTACTTAGCATAGATTTTCTACTTAGATGTTTTAATACTACTGTGGTGATCTTTTGGTCTGTCTTCCTCTATGGTCAGGTTTATCCTTAGTGCTTTGCAGTTGGATTTAGATAAAACCTTGTCCAACCCTTGGCCTTTAATGAGCTTGGTAGGCTTTATTTCTAACTTGTATTCCTATATTTTTTCTATCCACCTGCCCCTCTTTCCCTCGCAGTCTCCTTGCACTAGGATGTCCTTGACTATTGTTGTTGGGACAAATGCTGTGATCTTCAATTGCAACACATACACACAAAATGCCTTAAGAGCGTTGCCCAGTGCATAGGATTGTTTCTCCAATATGTTATATCTTAGTTCAACGTCCCTTAGTACTTGGCTAAATAAGGCAATGGGCTGCTCATAAGCCACTTTATTTTTCTGTAACAGTAATGCGACAATGGTATGTGGAGAGGCAAAAGAAAAGATGTAGAAAGGCACTGAATAGTTGGTACTGGCTAACATTGGGGCTTCAGTCAAAGCTTCTTTGATCCTACTAAAATAATCAGAGGGGATAGGGCTCCACTTGACTTCATTTCCCTTCTTGAGCATGTCTGTAATACCTTTGAAAAACTCTGTGTAGTTGGGTATAAATTGCCTCAATAAATTTATTCTCCCCAAGAAGGCTTGGACTTCTTTCTTATTCTTGGGTAGAGGAATGTGTCTAATGGCTTTAACCCATTTGCGATCAATCTTCACACACTCTTGCGATATTACGTGTTCTAGCATCTTCCCTTCACTTAGGGAAAATTGGGATTTATTAGGATTCAAGGAGAGACCATATCTCCTGCACTTCTTAAAGGTGAGTTCTAAGTGGAAGACGTGTTCCTCCTCAGTCTTGGAAAATATTGTGATGTCATCCAAGTAGACCACCATGAATTTGTCTTGCTCTCCCACGAAAGCTACATCCATAGGTCTCTGAAATGTGGTCCCTGAATTTATCAACCCAAAAGGCATGCGAGCATACATAAATATTCCCCATGGGGTGGTGAAAGCGGTCTTTTCCTAATCCTTGGGATGAAAAACCACTTGATTATATACAGAGAACCCATCCACCATAGACATTCTAGCTGAACCAACCACCTTCTGCAATATATTATCCATCTTGGGAAGCGGGTAGTTGTCTTTCAAAGACTCCCTGTTTAGGTTCCGAAAGTATACACATAGCCTTATCTCTTCATTCTTCTTACGAATCGGGACAAGATTCACTACCCACTCAGATTATCTTAAAGGTACTATAATCTTTTCCTATAGCAGCTTCCTTATCTCCCTTTCAATGGAGGGGAGTAAGAGTGGATTTATTTGTCTGAGTTTCTGCTTACAGGGTTTCCCTCCACTTTTCAATGGAATCTTATGCTGTATGATGTTAGTACCAAACGTTTTCAAATCATCATTTGTGCCCAACCAGTTGCAAAATTTTGTGCCCAACCACTGCATCTTTCCATGAAGTGGCTTCCTGATCTGCTTCTTCTTCTTATTGATCTATGGTGGAGTTAGAAAACTCCCCAACGACCTCTATGAATCGTTTCACTTATTCATCATCTTCAAACCCCTGCCAATGCTTGATGTTGTCAGGTATGGAGGGTATGCACTTGACTTCCACCTCATATCTGAGAAGAGGATTTTGGGGGGCCCTGAAAGTACTTGCAGCTACAACAAGAGAGTCCGCCATCATGTTTTCTTCCCTGGGAAAAAACTGGATGTTAAGATCCAGGAAGAAATTATCAATAAAGTCCCATACTTCATTTCGGTACGTCCTCAGTCTAGGGTGTTTGGCTTGACATTGATTCCTGATTTTCCTTACAACCAACTCAGAGTCTCCATAAACTGTTAGACATTCAATATTCAGATTTTTTGCAGTCTGTAACTCAAGGAGTAGCACTTCATATTCTTCCACGTTGTTGGTTTCTTCGAACTCTAGTTTAATGAGAGGAGTATCAGGCGGCCTTCAGGAGATACAAACAATACTCCTGCCCCATTTCCCTATTTTGAATTAGCTCCATCAAAATATAATTTCCATACTTTACTTTCACTTGCGTGTTGATGATCTAATGGCCATGTTAGGTGGGCTGATGTTTCTTTTGTGATAGCCTCATCTTCTTCTAGAAATAGGTAGGAGAGGCCGCTTTCCTTTCCATATACTGGGGAGTTCTTTGAGCCCTTAGCTGAGGTCACACTTTTTACAAACCTAGATTCTCTATATAGCCTCCTTTGCTCTCCTCCGAATGGTGGCATAAGTTAGATCCAACTCAATAGAGCCCCCTACCTTGGAACCCCAAGATCTAGATAACATCATGCCAAAATGAGGGGGTATATCTACCAGTACTATGTCCATTACCGCACTTTTCATGGGGATCTAAGCCAGGTTCACCACCAGATCCTTTATCATTCCAAAACATTTGACTCTCTTGGATTCAAAGGAGTATAGGTCCTTGTAGGGCCTAGTGATCTGCAAGCCAAGCTGTTCCATTACTTCCAAGGGCACGAGGTTGTGGGAGGCTCCGGAGTCCAACGTCCAATTATCTAAAAGAAGATCATGAATTCTTAGAGTTACATAGAAAGGTGCAGTAGAAGGATCCAGTTCCTCCACATGTGGCCCAAAGACTACCATTGGCCTCTCTCCTTGAAGACTTAGAGAATCCTAGGTGGGTGATGAAATTGATGGGAGAATGAATTGAGATACCTGAGCTTTATAGGTAGGCTACTTTAGAAGCTCAGTTAGTGGAACCAAAATCTTTACCTTTTAAAGCTCCATTTAAGGGTCGAATGTAGTTGGGTCTTCTCTACACCTCCTGGCTCAGCTTCCCCTTCACTACCACCAATGCTTTTCTGCAAAACAAGTATTTCCTTTGCTGTGTGCTCCTCTGAGCGATTTCTCTCCTTATTCAAGGGGAATTTTATCCTAGCAGCGTTAGGATTCAACTTGCCTTTTCCTTTGTTTAGTACTGGAGGAGTAATTTGGGAGCAGTTTCCTCCTGTTGCTCTAGTTCTCTTGAACTCTTATTTGAAGATCTTAGGTTATATTTACGTTGTGGCTATACCAACAAGAACTATGCAAATTGTTTGCAATAATAATCATATCTTTCTTATCTGCTACTTCTCCATCATGACTGATGTTGGGAACAGGTCCCCTAGGGTCAATTTTGGGGTAGAAAGTCCAGGTTTTGTACAAGAAGTATAAAGTATTCACATTTTATGGCCACAGAGTGTGAAGATGTAAAGAGTCATCAAGGATTTCTGCCCTTCTTTTATGTAACTTGTGTCGGCTTTAAGAGATCCACCCATGGTCCGCGGACCATGGGATTGTATAAAAAGGAGAGTCTTAGAAGAGTCTAAGGTAGTTTAGCCTTGATATGTTTTGAGTCGTTGATGAATGTAATGGGTTTGTGAGGGCTAAGAGAAAAGAGTCTTAGTGTAAGAAAGAGGCTCTGTAGCTGTGTGCGCAGAGGCCTAGGGTAGAAGTTCGCAGATGAGTGCGTGGACCCCTGCAGCTGTGTGCGCAAGGCGTCAGAGTGTGTAAAGAAGATCTAAAGCATAAATAAAGAGAATTATTCTAGAATTATCTGTGTCTGATATATTTTAATTATGTTATAAATGCATATGATTATATTATGATGAATACTGGGTTTATGTTTTAATGCTATATTAACGCGCGAATCCATATGTTTTGTTCTCTTATACTATTGCAAGTAAGAATATCTGTTTACGCGAAGATCATCTTAATGCATGTTGATGTTATTAGATACTTAAGCTAATATAGGTAATTACATAAGTAAGAGTAATTATAGAGGCCCGTAAGTGTTTGATCCACCTATCTAGGGTATGCGAGGGACAACGGTAGGCCTTTGCAGAGGTCTAGAGGACGACTAAGAGGAGTATATAGATAAGCCCTAAAAGGCTTATCGACCTGCGTGAAGGAAGGTTTAGGGTATAAAATGACATCACTACCATCTCTGGGTGTGGAAACTTGGTTCTTGAATCCCCCCATACTGCTTCGGGTGAGATTTCAGTCTGTGCTCTATGGATTGATGTGGAAAGGGCTAGTAGTGTAGGGATTTTCTTGGCCAATTAACGTTGAACCTGGGTTAGGGCCCATCAAGCCAACAAATGGTTCTGTTGTCGGTACCAGGATCTGCATAAAGAAATGTGTGATGTCGCATCACTGGAATCCAACTGAAAAGGAGATCGAAGATTGGTTAGATAGAAAGATCCATGAATTCATGGTGCGAGAAAACAAGAACTTGCAATTGACGAAAGAATAGTGGTTGGACATATATCTGTATATAGAGATACACAAAATCTTCTTTTGTTCCTTCTTGGTCGAATTATACGAGTGGATTGCAAAATTGGAAAACGACCAAGGAAGGTGGAGGCTTGATGGTCCAATAGTTTGGGCCCCAGGGTTAGTGTGGAGATTAGAAGCCTTTTAAGATAAGATCACACACACTGTCGATCATTGGCTCGATCGTATCACAGGAGGGTCCGTGACAGAGTTTACGGTTGATACTTTGGTTAGTTATAGCGAAGCAGAGTGCCACTTCTTCAAGGGACTGTGAGGTGGGTATTTAAGGTCTTTAAATACTTGGATTAATATTTTCTTGTGTGAAAAGCGGGTTATGCAGCTACAACTACCTTGATGTTTGGAGCTACGTGAAGTGGAAAGATCTTCAGAGATAGAGGGAAAACATGCCCTGGATATAGCTGCCTGATTAGACCTCCTCTGAGTGATGATGAGGAAGTAGCACATGCTTCTCCATAAAGTGATGTTCAGTTGATAAGACAAGGGTTCGTGTGAATACCACATCCACTCACACCACCTCCATCTTCACCTCCACTGCATACGCCTTCACCCACACCACTACCACCTCCGCCACCATCCAATATGGAGAATCCATTAAAATTTCTTGTATTCAAGGGGTTAGGAACTAAGGAATCATACCAATTTTGGTTCATCGCCAAGGCCATATGGGAAGCTCAGGGTATTATAGATGATCAGATGAAGAAAGAAACATTGGTTACTGCTTTGTAGGAACACGCTATAACATGGTACATCAAGTACTGCACTGATAACCCGATGGCTTCATTAGCAGATATTCAGACTGCGCTGAATAAGGGGTTCAACAAGCCTAAATCTGAAGCTCAATCAATTATGGGATTCAAGGATATCATGATGAAGCCTGGCAAGACACCCTGGGATTTGGGTCAGAGGATGAATTGCACAATCCATGAAGCCAACATGAATCTTACGGATGGGCAGCACTACGAAGGGTTTGTGGCTTCGCTCTTGCCTCATCTAAGGGTCGCTTTGTCACAAAAAAGGATTGGAATCCAGGTAGAAGCCCTGGAGATTGCACAAGACACCAATGCAAGATGCTAATTTAGGGGTTCAACAGATTCACACGTAGTTGCAGAACCTGTGCCTATAATTTCAGAGTCTAAAGAAAGATAGAATAGTTCAGCCAGAGGTGTGTGAAGCATTTTGGTGCCTGAAGTGCAAAAGTGAGGGGCATGACAAAGATCACTGTCCAATCTTCATGAATTATGTTGCAGCAGGGGGACCGTTGCCTCTCAGGTTAGAAGCTCAAGCAGGGCCAAGTACAGGGCCCTCGCTATGGTGTGCTATCTGTCAGGTAACTGGAAAACATGTGACATACAATTGCCATTCGCTACAAAAATATGTACAAACACCGCAACAACTCTTCTGCAACTTCTTTCAATCAGTGGGTCATTATGAGTGTAATTTCCGTAGTTATGATCTAATGATGGATAGAACGCCCGCATATAGGGTGCATGCAGAAACCTGTCCTCCAGACCAAGGCACTAGGGGAGCGCGAGGTGAATATCAGGGGTGCGGATGAGGCTGAGGTGGAGGAAGACTTGGTAGAGGTCCGGGATAGGTCATTTGTTACAACTGTGGAGGACTGGGACACTACGCACGGGATTGCACAAACCCAATGTGTCTGTCATGCCAATATTGTACTTAGTTTGACCATGCGATAGAGGATTTCCTTGTGTTATTAGCTAAGATACATGAAAAGGGGGTGCAGCCTCAACAACCAACTCAGAACTTGTAGATGATGAGGGATGAGCCTCGTGAGGAGGATCCTGAGGTAAATATTGTATTATGGAGTGGAATGACAACTGGCAAAGATAAGGGGAAGTAGCCTGAAGAACGTGAATTGGTCCAAAAAGTGCTAGAAAAGGAGATTGGGTTTAATCTAGAGCGTGCAAGGGAAATGTTTATGGAAGCAAAGAAAAGCTTCGTTGAGGCTTATACCTCAGGAAGTCAGGAGAAGCTAGCTGAAAATATGGACCCTTCCATGCTTACTACTTTCTTGGAGACCTGTATGAAGCTGCTGCACGATAGCAAGGCTATGACAGGACTACAGGAGCTGATAAGTAAATGCGTTAGAAAGGAAAATTCTCTTAATGAACCACACGTAGTCAGGAAGATTGGTAAGCATAAGGCAAGAACAGGGCATGAGATGAGGCTCACTACACAGATATGGGAATATGATATGGATCAAGTTATTATAGATCTAGGGTTGGATGCGAATTTTTTGCCTAAACAGACATGGGAGAGGATGGGGATACTTGCGCTGTAATGATCTTCGATTCAATTAAGAATGGAAAACTAGCAAAAAATCTTCCCCATGGGAAGTTTGCAGGGAGTGGCAATTGATATTGAAGGTGCGAGCGCATTGCTTGATTTTGAAGTGATAGAGATTGCGGATGACAACAATCCCTACCTTGCACTACTTGGGACCAATTGGTCTATTGACATGAATGGCATAATCAATTTGAAGAAGTGGAATATGGTATCTCTCTGCGTAGTAGTGCCCTTGGACTCTGTAGAAGGACCACGCTATACTGAACTAGTTCACAATTATGAAAGTGATGATGATTTGGACTAGATTTATAAGATAACGATGCAAAATCAGGATTGGGTGAATCTGATAGCAGATGGATGCATTGCCTGGGACAACAAAAGTTCATGCACATCAGATTCAGATGAGGAGTTGGAGCACTGGTAGAATCGACTACATGAAGTATCTACACTGCGCTGTAACATGATGACTAAGTCATTGCGCTATGTACCATCGAAGGTAAGGAGTCTGCCTGTAGTGGCCAATCTAGGGTGCTAGATTAGACTAGATTTAATATCAACCAAGGTAGGTAAACTTAGAGGCACGTGTCTAAAGTCTATAGACCTAAAAGGATCTCATCTACCTAACTAAGTGTCTACTGTGACAGGCTACAACACTCGTTTACAGGAGATTGAAATATGTTTCCTCTCACACCTTAACACTCAGATCATCTAATCTAATTAACTGTTCTAAAGAAACAACGTGTTACTAGTCTGAGTTTTCAACCCTCTTACAAGGATATCATTCATAAAAGCTCTTTCCAGCTATCACACTAAGCATTCATGAAAACCAAAAACTCTTTTAAACACATTAAAACTCAAATGCATGAAAACAGAGTCCACAAAGATACTTCAAAATTCAATGGTCGATCAAATATTTTACAAGATCTTGTTCAATAATCTAGCAATCGAATCCTTAAGCTATCACCATGAATAATACCTGCAAGAACTTCTAATCGAATCAATAAACTCACAGGCAAGAAAATAACATCAAACACTATTCAACACTATTCAGATTCGAAAATGCTATGGAAATGAAAATAAAAGTATACCAATCTCCACGTAGGGCCCGTCCACGCTTCAATGGCACACTTAGGAAACTTCAAGATATGAAAACGTTAGCGCATAAGCACTGTAATGGTAAAACGATGCCTGGAATTAAGATCCGGAAATCAAATTACATGTAAGAGAAATGTTCTGGAAACAATACACAAGAACAACAACGTTCTAGACAATACAATACGCAGTCCTTTTATCTGCTTGTCTCCTATCCTCGTTCACTAACATTCCCTTCTAATCGAATGTACATACATTATCATGCAAATGTTTATGCTTTTACAAGAAAGGTGATTTTTTTCTTTTCTAATCTTAACTAATTTCCAAAGCAAAACGAAATCAGTTTAGGTAACTTTGGCTTTTTTCTACTTTTGTGACCAAAAAGGTTGGGTTTGACCAGCATTGACCATGTATCCAGGAGCTTTAGATGCGCTGTTGAATAGATCTTTCACCATGTATGTACATCCTATATCACGTTCCTATCCTTTTTTTTGATTTTCCTACCATGCCATGTGTCACATCATAAACCATTTAAATGAAGTCATGACATCCTGTAATTTTGTTGAAAATTTCTAATTTTTAACATAAAAATTCACAAATTAAATTTAATGTAAAATAAAAACTATAATATTTTGATTAATCAATTTTAATGGACTATGAGGGGTTTATGGGAGAAAAATATAGACAAATGATGGATTTCTAGAAGAAAAGGATGGCAATGAAATGGTACCAACATCTCCCCCAAGCTCAATGATTTAGCATGTCCTCATGCTAATCCTGATGTGCTCCCTTTATGCTCTATTCCTGCTTGTGCCTTTGCTGCTTGTATAAATGTATCTATATTCTTCTGAGCTTGGGAATTCTTCTGGACGTGGAGCTCATGTTTCATATTCTTCTATTTTTCTTTGAGAGCTTTCTTTTGAGTATACCATTTGGTTGCCCATTTGCAAATGTCGGTTTGTTCAATCTTAAGTTCTTTGATTTGCTCCTTCAGTTTCTCATTTTTCTGCTGAGTCTTCTTGCTCTAAGCTCTCAACATTTCATTCTCCTTCTTGATGACCTTCTCTAGCATGTTTGCCTCCATCAATTCCTCTTTTAGCTTTTCAATTTGTTTCTCTAACCTTCTTTGTTTCTTGTTTGCAGGTGCTGGCTCTTTCCCTTGTCCATTGTTACTCGAGACTTCCACTTCTGCTTCCGGTTCGGGCTGTGAATGAGCACTGTCTCAATGTCGATTGGTGCATTTGCATTTGACTCTGGTTGATCATCTTGTGTTTGGTTCTTTTGTATTCTCCTTGATCTTCTCGTATATGTAGTGAAGATTTTGTCTTGCTCAATTTTCTGGGCAGCTTCTTGCCTCATCCTTCTTGTCCTCACACTACTACTGTGTGGAGGAACATTGCTTGACTTGCGCTCAGGGATTTCCTCATCAATATCAAGCATAAACTCTGTTCGCTCTTGCTGTTCCTGTTCATCTTCTCCATCTTTAATTTTATTAGCAACAAAAAGTTCTTTCCATGTTTTTCCCCTCCTCTGCACTTCAAAGTCAATTAGAATTTTAATCAACCCAAAATGATACAAACTTTTATCTTCATTACCCTTTTGTTTTTGAATAGTTTTTGACATCTTAGTCAAACTCTGTAAGAGGAAATAGGGTAGACTGATGGTGCATTGCCCTTTTAAGTGCAACAGGAATTTGATGTGATATAGATATACTATGCTGTAACGACCTTCACATGTAACAAATTTATGAATAATGTACACCATTTCATCCCATGGGTGCATCAGCCAACTTCTAGGGACACCCTTTTTCCAGTTGACAGAGGAAACCCTTGACCTAGACATAAACTGAGTCCATGATTTTTCCTTAAATTGTTTTTTTTGAAATATTTTTCCCCTTCTGGACTGATTCCCAATGTTTGTGCTATGGTATCCTCTAAAATTCTAAAAGAGAAGTTTCCTATTAATGCTTTCTCTCCATTAAATGTGAATGCAAACTGCTTGGTCACTTCTTCATTGTTCCCATTGAATTTCTCTAGAAAGGATAACCATTGCTTTTCCCTTAAAATCGTAATACAATCATCATGATATTGGGAACTATCAACTGTCTCAGGCTCTGCTCTATTGGTCATTTTGAAAAAGAAATTCCTATTCTAACCCTTTTTGTTTATGCTCAACAATTCAACAAGGGTCTCTCGATTTGTTACCTTTGTTCTGCGCTCCACTTAACCGATCTGGTAGCGCCCTCGGTTCTCGGGGTCTCCTTCTTCAATTGCTTGGGCAGCGACCGAATTAATGTCCTCGGATAATGGGTGGAGGTAGAAATTCATGGTGAGCCTGTTTTCTATGCTCTCCCTTTGTAGCGCCTGCTGTCTCGGCCTTCTTTGAAATCACAGAGTTTGAATCACTAATATGGTAACGCCCTTTACGAACTGAGAGTTTTTATGAAATGAAACTTAACAACTGACCTTTCCCAAATTACTATAATGATAATGCAGAGCACATTCACATGATAAAGACAGAGGAGCTGTACTGGTTTGCATAGGTACAATCATGAGAACGCCATATACATATAAGGAGTGTTGGAGTGATGATAACGGATATATGTTGCATGAGTTGACTTGGGTCAAACAATTGTTTTATAACTTGGCTGATTCAAAAATGAATGAAATCATTGAACGCTTGTCTCTCCAATGATTCACCACTTGTCCATTACTTGTTGGTACTTGGCCGATTGGAAAGATGATGGATCGATGACAAGGTTTGATGGCCAA
This sequence comes from Pinus taeda, assembly GCA_000404065.3. Lineage (NCBI taxonomy): Eukaryota > Viridiplantae > Streptophyta > Pinopsida > Pinales > Pinaceae > Pinus > Pinus taeda. The sequence goes on along the minus strand of APFE030992175.1, from coordinate 6,444 downwards.
TTCAAGAATGAGGAGTTAATGACAAGGTTTGAAGGGTGGTGTAGGAAAAGATTTAAAAATCGTAGGAGGAATATGGCAATAGGCTAAAATGTGTTGGGAAATGATAGCAGAGTTGAGTAGTTAGGAATGTTACAAGGGTGATGGGTATAGGGGTGTTTGAAATTGATAACAAGCAATCATAATCATCATATTTAACACTAAAATAATTCAAGAATTTTAAATGTTAAAAATAAAAATTACAACAATACATTACACTTGTTGGTTGACCAAAAGTTGAGTTGGCATGCACAGGTAGGACTGATCTTCATTGTCCAAATATGACTAATCTTCATTGTCCATAACAGGTCCCTTTTGAGATGAAATTGGATATAACAGGTCCCTCTGAAATCTGAAGAATTATGTTTGTGCAGCTTCTTTGAAATCTGAAAACTATGTGTGTGCAACTTCCTTGATCTTTGGTGTTGATGTAGCCTTGATGATATGCAACCTTTGAAACTCTGTTGAAACTTTGTTGAAGTAGCCTGATGTAGCAGTCTTTAACAGGTCCCTTTGATATTTTTTGAACATATCCCTCTAATATTGGTACTTGTAACATAGTCTTCTGAACAAGTCCCACTGCATATTGCTTGAACAGGTCCCTCTAATTAGAACAAAAACAAAAAAACTCCTTTATTGAAATACTGAAGTGCTAAAACAAATTATTTGAAGATTTACAAATGAGGAGATGAGATAAGGAAAACAAAATGTTGATGCTTCTCCCCCACTAAAGCTTTGACTTGTCCTCAAGTCATTATTGAAGCGAAGACCAAACAATAAACAAACAGAACAAGGAATTCTTACCAGCCAAAGGATTGGTTTTCATGTAAGAATTCTGGGTTAGAGTGTGCCAAAGTCTAGTTTTCACATCTAAACCATTATT
>APFE030992165.1:0-14548 GCA_000404065.3 Pinus taeda | reverse complement strand
TGGCCCATTTAATCCATCATTTAGCCTCTAATATGCCCTAGAATTCTTCTGATAACCTTTCAAGCCTTAGTAGAGCCATAAAATACCCTCAACCACCATGTTTTTCTTAACAAGTTTTGTGCTTTGCAAGTTAGAAGATGTTGTTCTAGGTTTATAAAAACAAGCCTGGATAATAGTTGGAAAACAAAATGGGCTATTTACTATGAAAAACATAGTAAAAACTAGAATGCACAGTCAAAATCACTCAGCAGGGTTAAAACAAATTCACAGAGGTTAAAGAATATCAGTAAAAGGATTTAACTGAAGGAATTAGCCAACGTGAAGAATGTAAACAACCAAGCAGCATAAAGGGACAAATATCATCATACAAAAACCAAGACAATCTGAATAAAGGGAACAACAAGAATCAGTTCAATAGCTACCCCTATCTTCTTACCATGAAGATCTTCTTCATTCCTAGGATAAATCTTAAACAATTTTAGGATATTTGTAGTTTTATTGTTGTATAAATAACTCTTTTTCTGAGTTGTAAATGGTTTGGAGTTGAAGATTCATAGCTTATTTCTTGTAAAGTTTTTGACTGTTAATGTTACTTTGAACCTGGTAGCCATCTCTGAAAGAAGCTTTTGCAGCCACTTTATGTACTAAATCTTTCTGGAACCTTAATACAAAACAAAGGATTTTGAATATGGTCTTGCATAGTTTGTGTTATCCTGTAATTTTTCCTAGTTTTTTAATCATTACGTCTTTGTTCATATGCTTATGACTTGCAGAGATATCTAGGTAGGAACAATTAGAGTTTCAATTGATTCCTATAAGCTTCTGAAGTGATCATCTATTAAGAGACTAGATTAATGCAACTGTTTGTGTAGCTAGTCCCCTCTAATCAATAAATCATAAACATCTTGTGTAAGCATTAAGTATACTTCCTTGAACCTCTGGAATGTAGTTAGGAGGTTTTCCAACTTGTGATTGTTTTATTTTACAATTTAGAAACTGTGATAATCATATTTTTTGTTCTCTTCCACTCACCACTATTTTGATCTATATCACTGTGTAATGTTTTATAGCAGCCCCTTGCTAAAGTATTAATATACCCCAAAGGATTTATTACTTCAATTCTGCATCTGTATTCATTCATTTATCTTCCATAAATTTAAACCAAAAACCCCCCAAAACAATTATTTTAGATGCTCTGGCATTGGTAGCCTAACCAACTACTATCTCAAAGGTACAACATCGGACTGGCGCCATTCTCGGGGATTTGAATTTAATTTAAGTTTCCCTTGGGACAATGATATTCATTCATTCTTTTCCTTTAAAGGTGATTAAAGGATTTAGAAGGTTAAAATCATTCACCTTGGTGACTCCACACTCCCAAGATGGCACCTTATCAACATACCAGATCTCATTCAGAAGTTGACATAGTTAAACCTCTATCAGATCCTGAAAGGCTTCTAAGAAAAGCCAGATCTAAAAGGGGACACCACCGATCATCTTCTTCTTCCTCTTCAGTTCTACAACCTAAAGAAGTAGAATCATTTGACCCCTTTAGTAATATCCCAGTTGATCCTGATTACTCCCATTTATCACCTAGGATTGCTAAACTTCTAAACAAAGGAGTTGATTTCAAGTCAGCATACCTTCTTCACTCATTAGAATCTCATCCTAGACCCACACTAGCACCAGGATCACCTATCACTGAATTTGATTTGGGTGTTAATCTACCTGAATATAAACACACATATTTCATATCCCCTACTATCTATCCATTTCCTTCAATTTTTTATGAAATTGAAGCTTCTTCTTCTGAACAACCTGAAGAGACCTTTTTTGTGTATACCAATCCTCCTTTTGAATCAAAAGAAGGTATTCCTTTTCAAGTCCCAAAGTTAGTTCTTAAGACTCCTTTGAAGTCTTTTAGGAGATCTCCTCCTCCTTCACTTCCAACTAGTTCACCAACCCCTAAATCATAATCTTCTTCCTCTATTTCTTCTTCATCCTCTACATCCACACAAACACCTCATACTCCACCTGGACAACCTCATACACCACCTGTTGTCATGGCTTTTCGACCAATTGTATAGGCAAGATATGCTGCCTAGTCTTACCTAATAACCTTGATGCATTCCCAACTGGCTATTAGAATACCTTCCCAAATACAATGGAGAAACTGGTCACTCAGCTGAAGACCATCTTCAAGCTTTCCTTGACATCGCAGAAAACATGAACATAGAAGAAGAGAATGTTTATATGAGATTGTTTTCATAGTCATTAGAAGGAAATGTGAGGATTTGGTTTAGGCAGTTACAAGCAACTTCCATTAGAAAAAGGGGATAGCTTACAACCATATTCAAAAATCAATGGGGTGTCAAAAAGGATCCTCTTTATTTCCTCACAGAATTTGAAGAGCTTAAAAGGAACTTTAGTGAACCAATAGCAGATTTTATCAAAAGATTCAACAATCTCTATCACAAAATTCTGGTTGATTGTAAGCCTCCTGTAGCAGCAGCTAAGTCCATATTTTCCAAAGCTTTCGATGATGACTTTATTGTTATGATATGAGAGAGAACTTCAAGAACTCTTGAAGATATGCAAACAAATGCTATAGAAGTAGAAGCAAATAGAGCAGCACCAAGTTCTCTGAAACTCAAGGAAGAAAAAGCCCAAAGAAAGCTTAAATCTGCTCAAGAAGCATCTAGTTCCCCAAAGACTAAGTTAGAAGACACAAAAATAGATGAGATAAAATCTCTTCTTAGAAACCTATCGAATAGGATTTCTAAGATTGTGACCCGACCTAGGACCATACAACAAATAGTTGCTAGACCTCAAAACCAAAATCAAGGTTAGTATAAGAGAAACCAGCCACTACAAATTCTTCAAAGACCTACCAATGATCAACAGGTTCCTACTCCTCTATTGATAGATGACCTACAACCTGATGATAATACTATGACAATTACTTAAGATATTAATAGTATGGATTCTTCTTCTTCTGATCAAACAACCACCATTCCTCTCTCACAATAGAATCTTGTTTAAGAGGATCAGGAAGCTACACAGGTATCTAAATATCATGCTTTCTCTGAATTTTTAATTGCAGAATTAAACAAAAGTTATGATCTTAGGCCTAGGCCTGGTCCTGGGAGACCTCTAAAAGAAACTCCAGTGATTGAACCATGTACCAAAATTGTTGAAGCTCAAACAACTTTTATTCAGCCATTAGATCAATCAAATGATACTACCCAAGCTGGTAAAAATATTTTCACTGCATTTAATGTTGGAAAGGAATTAGACAGGGTTAAGATCCCAACTCCATTGTCAAAACTTTCTAAAAACCCTGGTTACAAAAGTCAAGTGAAAAAATGGATACAAAACACCTCGATTGATGCTGAAGGTGATGTCATAAGTCCACAAGATGAAAAACCAGCAGTAGTCTTTGGCCCTAGTTCAGACATGATAGATGAGATGATGCCTCCCTTCTATGCAAATCTTAAAACAAATGACTCCATGTTATACAATTGTATGCTTGATTCAAGAGAATCACACAACCTTATGCCTAAATCCATCAAGGACCTTTTGAAATTAGATATCACTAAATCTTACCATGACCTGTACACGTTTGATTCCAAAAGGGTGCCTTGTTTAGGATTGATCAAGGATATAGTGCTTACCCTTGCCCAAATCCCAGTTAAAAGTGTAGTGCTTGAAATTGTTGTTAGAGATATCCCTCCCAAGTTTGGAATGCTCCTTTCTAGATCATGTTGTGCCAAACTAGGGGGAACTCTATAGATGGACATGTCATATGCTACTATTCCTGTTTATGGAGTAGAGTAGTTAAGATTATACAGGGATGTAAGATTTGCACATACTATTTTTAAAACTGATCGGCCAAGGAACCATCCAATTTATGCAATAGATCAAGACTTTGGTTTTCTTTAGCTCACTTCAATCCAACATAAAACTCAAGTCAAAATTGAAGAAGTAGTTGAAAGTCTTGAACCAAACAAACTGATATTTGGAAATTGTTCTTTGATGGATCTTGCATGAAAGATGGGGCAGGAGCTGGTGTTGTTTTAATTTCTCCTGAAAAGGAAAATATAACACAATCATGTCAATTAGATTTTGAAGTTACTAATAGTGTTGCTGAATACAAAGCTTTCCTTTTAGGATTGTAGCTAGCCAAAAGCCTCAAAGTTCAGAACTTAAGTGGATTTACTAATTTTGAACTTATTGTAAACAAGTAAAAAATGCTTTCCAGACCAAGCACCCAAGACTTCAGTCCTACAGAAATGAGGTATGGGATTCAGTTGAAAATTTTTTTGATGCCTTTAATTTGACTTACATTCCTAGAAATCAGAACATTCATGCAGATGCCTTGGTTGTCTCTGCTAGCGCTTTTAAAATCCCTGATCATACTGATGTATTATATCAGATTCAAGTCAAATACATGCCTTCTATCGTAGATAACCTCAAACATTGGCAAATATTTGAAGAAGATGAACAACTGAAATCTTTTTTACAGGTAATAGATGATTTTTCGTTTCTACAAATTGATGATGATAGAGCTGAAATAAGTGAAAACGCAGTAGAAAATGACACTTCAGATTTTAAATCCCAGATTTCTAATCATGACATTATTCAATTGTCAAATAATTTTATTCCAAAGGGACTCATTCCTTTAGAAAAATTATTCGATCAAAACAATGTTTTCCAAAACCCGCAGTCTATTTCTTCAAAAGATGACGTTGAAGAGATTAACATTGGAACTATTGAAGATGTTAAAAACATCAAATTGTGCACATCTCTAGACCCATAAATCAAAATGCAGTATTTTAATTTGTTGCAAAATTATAAAGATGCGTTTGCCTGGACTTACGCTGACTTAAAAACCTATGACACATCTTTAATACACCACAAGCTTCCTTTGAAGCCAGAAGAAAAATTGTATCAATAGAAGCTTAGAAGGATAAATCCAGCTCTTCTACCCACTGTAGAAAGAGAAATTAAGAAAATGTTAGATGCGCAGATCATCCTTCCTCTTAGATATTCTAGTTGGGTTGCAAATCTAGTTCCTGTTAGAAAGAAAAATGGAGAAATAAGACTCTGCGTGGATTTTAGAAATCTGGATAAGGCATTGTTAAAAGATAATTATCCTTTGCCCAAAATGGACCAGTTACTGCAAATGGTTTCAAGATCACAAAGACTATCTATGCTTGATGGTTTTTCGGGCTATAATCAGGTAAATGTTGATACATTAGATAGAGAGAAGACAACCTTTACAACATCCTGGGGTACATTCATATATTCAAGGATGCCATTTGGCTTAACAAATGTTGGAGTAATGTTTCAGAGAGTAATGGACATCGCTTTCATGGGTCAGGTAAATAAATTTGTGGTTATTTATCTTGATGACATAATTGTTTTTTCTAAATATGATCAAAATCATTTAAAGCACTTGATGAAAGCTTTTTACAGGTGTGGAAAATTTGGAATAGCACTGAACCCAAGGAAGTCTTTGTTTGTTGTTAAAGAAGGAAAATTGTTGGGCCATATAATTTCAAAGGAGGGTGTAGTAATTGATCCCAAAAGAGTATCTACCATAGAAACATTGACCTTGCTTAGAAACAAAAAGGAGATTCAAGCTTTTTTGGGCAAGATAATTTTTCTAAGGAGATTCATTCCCAATTATGCAGAGATAGTCAAGGATATAATAGACATGCTCCAAAAGGATCATGAAGTCAAATGGACTCCCTCTTCTAGGCATGGATTTGAACAAATAAAAAGAGCCATGTCTGAAGCTCCTACCTTAGCCAGCCCTGATTATACCAAGCCATTTAGTATTTTCTCTTTTGCCTCTGAAACAACCCTTGTTCTTGTTTTAATACAGAAAAATGAAGATTCCCATGACCAACCCATAGCCTTCTTTAGTAAGGTTATGAGAGATGCTGAGCTGAAGTATGACATCATTGAGAAGAAAGCCTATGCCCTCATCCAAGCTCTGAAATCATTCAAAATGTATGTCTTACACTCACCTATTACTGCTTATGTCCCAAATAGGGTTGTAAAACTTGTCTTAACTCAACCAGACACCGATGGGAAAAGAGGTAGATGGATCACTCAAATTTTGGAATTTGATCTAACTATCAAGACTAACAAGCTAGTAAAAGGTCAAGGCTTAGCTAAGCTTCTAGCTGAATCCAACTGCAAAATACTTGGAACCAATTATGTTTTAGAAATACAAGGGAAGAATCCACAAGAAACTTCTATCCTTGTAGAAGGGAGAATCCATAAGAACCTTCTCTTCATCCTACAGGGGAGAATCCACAAGAACCTCCACCTTCAGAGCAGATCAGTCCAATACAAATTGATGAAAAATGCATGTTGTCAAACTGGTATCAAGATATTGTTAATTTCTTAATCAATTTTGAGTGTCCAGCATCATTCTCCAAAACCCAGTGTAAAACCCTCAAGTTGAAATCAGTCAAGTGCTGCATTATTAATGCAAATTTATACTGGAAAGATCCACTTAACATTTTGTTAACATGTTTAACAGAATCAGAAAATGAAGGCATCATTGATCAATTTCATACAGGATTTTGTGGGGGACACTATGCTTGGAGAGCTACAAAATACAAGATTCTGAGGGGAGGATTTTATTGGCCCACATTGTTTTTACAAGTAGGGACAAAGGTAAGAGGTTGTGTTCATTGCCAAATGTTTACTGGAAAACATATATTAGCAGCTCTTACACTTTTTCCATCAATAGTTTCAGGTCCTTTTTCTCAATGGAGATTAGATTTTATTGGAAAAATTCACCCCACTTCAAGTAATCAACATAGATGGATCCTCACTACAACAGATTACTTTACTAAATGGGTGGAAGAAATTCCAGTTAGAAATGTTACTGATGAAATAGTAATTAAGCTTATTGAGGAGAAAATCTTAGCTAGATTTGGTTCCCCAACTCAAATTGTAACTGATAATGTAACATCTTTTTCTAGTGTTAAAATGATTGACTTTTGCCAGAAATATCATATTTTTTGCTACATCATTCAACTCCATATTACCCTCAAGGTAATGGCCTTGCAAAATCATCAAACAAAGGCTTGGTAAAGGTAATAAAAAAACACTAGCTGATCATAAGAAGAGCTAAGATTCACATTTGATTTATGTAGTATGGGAAAACATAATTACTCCAAAGAAGTCCACTAGAAAATCTCCATTTCAGCTAGTCTATGGTAAAGATGCAATCTTCCCTACCAATTTGGCTTTCCCTGTTTTAAAATTTCTACAAGATGCAACAGATGAACCTGATGATTTTTCAAGAAGAATCAATCAGATTATTGAACTTAATGAAAACAAAGATGAAGTTCAATGCAAATTGCAGAAATATCAAAATAAGATGAAGGTCTTGTTTGATAGAAGAGCTAGGGAAAGGGACTTTAAGGAAGGTGATCTATTTCTAAGATGGAATGCCAAGAGAGAAGAGAAAGGAAAGCATGGAAAATTAGATAATTTGTGGTTTGGACCTTTAGCAATTGCTGAAGTAAAGGGTAACAACACTTTTGTTCTGCAGAACCTTAGGGGCAATATTCCACTTATCCTATAAATGGAAGGTTTCTCAAACATTATATTCAGTACTAAGAAGGTGAAATAGTTTTCATTGTACATAACTCCGGTTTTCTTTTCCTTTCCAAGATGTCAGTGTGATATTTTTTACAACAAGCACTCCATAGCCCAAGGAGAAGGCACATGGATCTGCAAGTTCTTTGCATTCTACAGGACAAAGCAGTCCCCATATGGAGCCAATGTTGTAGCGTTTTTTGGTTCTGATTAGATAGAATATTTCAAAAAACGTTAAGTTAGGATATGGACATAAAAATAGTGAATGAAATGTTAGTTTGAAGAATAGTTCGATGATCATGCCCATATCAAAGAAAATGTTAGGGTAGTTGCTTTAAAAAATAAAGGCAAAAATAAAATTTTAGGTAGAAATAAAACAAATAAACTCTGAAAATGAGCAAGTCCAAATGGCAGTACTTTTTCTGCAAAACAATAGTTGTGTGTATCTTGTTTTAAATTCCACAACCCATGACAGTCAAACCATTTAATATTTCCTGCTTCATGCTTTAAATTTGATGTTATAGATAGAGAATAAAGATTTGTCCAAACTATTTAATCTTGGCAAATCAGTAGTTAGGTAGAGAATAATAAGGTGCTCATCAGTTTAATTTGATCCCTTAGAAGTTATAAGGGTAGATTTAGATAGTTTGTTTTTGTTAAATAAAAAAGAAGGATAAGGGTTTTCTAGCTTAAATGCACCCATTAAAGGGAAGAAAAAATGATAGGATAAGTAAAGGGTAAGTAGAGAAAGGTTGCAGAAGTTTAATGGTTGACTAGACAAAATGTATAGTTATCATGTTTCAAAGTCCATGAGGCAGTTACACAAGGCAAATGAAGGACTACAAATAAATTTATTAACCTCCCTCATCCTTATTAATTCATGTATTTACTAATTTCCCCTTCCTACCTTCATATATCCATATTAATTCATTTTCTATTAAAAACCCCTTTGCCTATGGTAAAACCCTTTTTACCTAGAAGAAGTAAAAATTCCATCTAAAATCCCCTTCTACCCAAAAAAACCCACAAAATAGTTTTACCCTAAGAATTGATGAAATATTAAAATCAAATAGAAACATTAATACTTAGTCATTTTCCCTTTTCTGCTCATATTCATATTAATACTAACATAATGTACTAAATCCATAATATTTTCCCCTTTTCCCCTATTATATAACTCCATTTATTATATAATATCATGAAACCCTTAAGCTCCATTAGAAACTATGTATTTCATAATAAAATCGCATCACATATCAACGGGACCATAGGCCTTTTAAACAATGCAAGTACCATAGTTTTATTAATAAAACTATTTATTCCACAAATATCGCATCGACAAATTGAAGGGCCTTTAAAATATGCATATATCATAGTTTTATTTAAAAAACTATGTATTTTACATATATCGCATCGTCGGGATCAGTGAACCCTTTTCATATGAATGCACCAACCACTTTGTGATTATGATGGGCCTGGACCCGACCACATATATGCCATAATACATTACCCGTATCGTATCCATTGCAAAGTCTCGTTCCAAATGCATACAAGCCTCTGCCTCTAGCGATTCCCAACAACAATAAGGATATGGACCCATCGTTGCATATATTATAACCTATCGCCAGATCACATTCACCCTTCCATCACATCCCGCTCAAAGCACTAACCCTTAGCGCATTCTGATCCCCGACTGTGATATCAAAGTCCATACCCGACATAGTTATATGTCATATATTATTTCATGTCGTGTCCGCACATAACTGCATTCCTTTGTAATGAGCCTCCCACCCACCAACTCCGATTGTGATAAGTGATATCCACCTAGACTCGATGTCGTTATCCGTTCAAGTTAATAATTTTTCAAGTTTGCCATATGCGATTTTGTAACATTTTCTATGTGAAATCAACTTTTCGATTTAAACATGGAAATGATCCGAAAGCACCATTTCACCACAGTTGACTATTTTAAACAAGATTAAGCCATTACCACCTTAATTAATCCTCCGTACTCTTTCCGCCACTGTTCATTTTTTCCCCCGATAGTTAAAAGCAGGAAATTTTCTCCATTAAACGCATTTTTACACCATTTGCTCTGTTTGCCTGTTTTAACATAGCACAAACCAATAATGCCTCTGCGGCCTATTTAAGCCACCATTTAGCCTCTCATATGCCCCAAACTTCTTCTAATAACCTTTCAAGCCTTAGCATAGCCATTAAAGACCCTCAGCCACCATGTTTTTCCTAAAAAGTTCTGTGTTTTGAAGGTTAGAAGATGTTGTTCCAGGTTTATAAAAACAAGCTCGGATAATAGTTGGAAAACAAAATGGGCTATTTACTGTGAAAAACATAGTAAAAACTAGAATGCACAGTCAAAATCACTCAACAGGGTTAAAACAAATTTTAAAGAATATCAGTAAAAGGATTTAACTGAAGGAATTGGCCAGCATGAAGAATGTAAACAACCAAGTAGTATAAAGAGGCAAATATCATCATACAAAAGCCAGCACAACTTGAATAAAGGGAGTAGTAGGAAGCAGTTCAATAGTTTCTCCTATCTTCTTGCCATGAAGATCTTCTTCATTCCTAGAATAAATATTAAATAGTTTTAAGATATTTGTAGTTTTATTGTTGTATAAATAAATCCTTTTCTCAGTTGTAAATGGTTTGGAGTTGAAGATTCATAGCTCATTGCTTGTAAATTTTTTGACTGTTAATGCTACTTTGAACCTGGAAGCCACCTTTGAAAGAAGCTTTTGCGGACACTTGATGTACTAAATCTTTCTGGAACCTTAATACAAAGCAAAGGATTCTGAATATGGTCTTGCACAGTTTGTGTTATCCTGTAAGTTTTTCCAGTTTTTCAATCATTATGTCTTTCTTCATATTCTTATTACTTGCAAAGATATCTAGGTAGGAACAATTAGAGTTTCAATTGATTCCTATAAGCTCCTGAAGTGATCATCTATTAAGAGACTGAATTAATGCAACTATTTGTGTAGCTAATCCCCTCTAATCAATAAATCATCAGCATCTTGTGTAAGCATTAAGTATACTACCTTGAGCCTCTAGAATGTATTTTAGGAGGTTTTCCAACTTGTGATTATTCTATTTTACAGTCTGGAAACTATGATAATCATATATTTTGTTGTCTTCTACTCACCACTATTTTGATCTATATCACCGTGTAATGCTTTATAGCAGCCCCTTGTTGAAGTATTAATATATCCAAAGGATTTATTACTTCAATTCTACATCTGTCTTCATTCATTGGTCTTCCATAAATTTGAACAAAAAATTCCCCAAAACAATTATTTTAGATGCATTGGCATTGGTAGCATGACCAACTACTATCTCAGAGGTTCAACACTATCCACCTTGGTAGCATCATTAGCTCCCACGGCTCCAATGGCTACAACATTGCCAGCTGCCATAACATCTACATCACCAACATGGTCAACAATAGTAGCTCAGCCAAGTGTTGAGGCAAGTAAGTTAGTCAAAGCAATGGAAGAAATGTCCATTCCGACCACATAAATGAACAAGCTCAAGGAAAAAATAACTATTCTACAGGCTGACTATAAGCTTGCCCAGATTATGCATGAGGAAGAAGTACAAAAGGCAACCGCAATGAATGAAAGAATAAAAATCTTGGAGAAGGAATTGACTTTGAAGGAGCCACTTGCCCAAGCCAAGGAACAGTTATGGGCCAATATCATTGACTCTGTCAATGATATTTGGCCATCCATTCAAGTGATTTTTTAGCAAATTCACTTAGTGAAAGAGGCTACAGAAGCCATATAGAGAGTGAAAACAAAACTGGGAGACATGCCAGAGGAATCCACTAGGATCATTCACTTCCTTAACTCCAAAAATAATTATGAATTACAGGAATTGGAGATACCTGACAGGACAGGTACAATATTGGAAGTAAAAAGGGTGCTCACCAAAAGAAATTTAATGCTAAACCTGGAAGATAAGTGCCAAACCATGCAACTGGCTATAGACAGATTCATGGTTAAGTTTGAAGTTTTGAGGAAAAAGGGTCTGCCAAATCCCTTACTAATAAATGATAAATTAATGCCACAAGAGGACTACAATAGAAGAATTATAGAAGTGGCCAGAGATCAGGTAAATACTTCACCTATGAAGGGGATTCCTATTGGAAAGGTCTTGTATCAAACCTTTGAGAACTTGTTTTACCTCCAGCATGAGGTAAAACACCTTTTTTTTAAATAAACCCACTTTTGCCAAGTACACAGAGGCAGATGAAATATACAGGAAGATGGTAAATCTCCAATTACCATATGCATAAACATGGGAGAAATTGAATGACTTACTGTAAAGATACATAGTCAAAATGTAAAAATGTACAGTAAGGGTGAAAACATAATAGTAAAAGGATAATGACAGGCCAGCCAGATGAAAGAGTATCAGGTAAAAGTGTATCAGTTGAAAGGTCAGAGTGAAAAGAACATGTAGCATGAAGACCAACAGCAAAGCAACGAATAACAGGCAAAATATCAGAGTAAATATAGCAAAACTTAATAACCAAGGACACCATACAGTAGTTGAACATCTATCTCTATCTTCTTGCATGAAGATATTTCTTTCTCCTAGAATAATTCCCAAGGTAGTTTGGGATATTTTGTAAATTATTTTTGTATAAATACTTCATAATTCGAAGTATTGAGTGTGGATTGATATACATTTGTAGAGTTATTTTGATCATAAACCTAAGGGTTATTGTACCAATTTTTCAAGTCAGTAGACTGGACCAAGTAATAAAGAGATTGCATTACATGATTCATGTGTTGAGCTATTACAGTGAAGTATTTTCTTTGTCAAATTTGTTATTTGCTTATGTATCTCACAAACTTAAATGTTATCAAAGTGAATGAATTAATGGAAAAATATCTCAGAATTTGTTTGAGTACACTTTGTTTTGAACAGTTGATCATTTCTATGTTTTCTTCTTATATCCGGATCTGAGAATCCTTAATTTCTCTTCCATCCCGATTGACCTCTTTCAATTTCTTCGAAATACGATCTAAGGAACCCTTAATTGCTCTTTGGATCCAATTGAAACCAACTTCACCATCCATCCTTAAGATCTGAAGTAAATCAACTATCTTGCGCTATAAGCACTATTTTTAGAACTTGATCTAGTCCTATTTGCTTGACATTTGACCCCATAGCCCAATGGTAAAAGACACCCCTATATCCATCTAAGTAAGTGATCCCACCACCAAATCCAAATCAAAACCCAAGTACAATCATAACTAGCCTAAAATCAATTAACTAAAAAAAGTTAAAACATAAAGAGAGAGCCCTTAATGAGCATTAGGAAGGCTAGATCCTAATCCCCAAAGTAGGTTTGGAGTTACCTTTAATAATTTCTTTCTAATCAACTCTAGAGAAATATTGGAGTGATAACAGGAGGCGGACTAGCTGTTTTCAAAAAAAGAAAAGAGAAAAAAACAAATATATATATATATATATATATAACAAGAGAGAAAAGAAAAGAATTGAAAAGGTTGTTTGCAATCCCCTGAGGAGTCACTATGGAATGGTCTGCAAGTTGCAAGACTATTGTGGTCTTTCTTAATGAACCCTAGAGATTGAGCTTGAGCATGGTGTCCTTAGTCATTACATTAATGGCAGCCCCAAGATTAATCAAAGTGTGTGGGACAATGGTACCATTGGCGTGCACATCTACTACAGGGCTTCTAGGGTCCAAATACTTTGTCAAATTACCTTCCCCAGCATTAAGTCAGACAATTGTCCAATGACATTAATGGTAGGGGTGTCTCTTTTTTGCCTCCTTGGATGTTTGAAACACTTATCTTTAATCAACTTTTTTGTAAATAGGTACATCCTTGATGTCTTGGAGAAATGGAATTTTGACACACAGATTTTTAAATTCACCCAAAAGTTCATTCTCTTCGAGGGTAGACTAGATTGGATGAGTTAATCTCTCAGGAAAGGGTGGTGGATTCACTCTAGGCATGCTTTCCTCTCTTTCCTCCTCACTCTCCCTCGGTGTAGGTGGAGGTTGGTTGTCTGGAAGTACTCTCCCATATCTTAGGTTTATTTCCTGAATCTCCACAGCATAAGCATGGTAGGATGTCTCTCCACTGCACAATTTTTGTGCCTGTCGGTTGTTCGGGTTTGGATTTGGTTGGGTAGGAATCTGAGGTTGTTTTGGTGGAGCAAGGTGTAAAAGATGTGGTTGAGTAGGAGGTGAAGGCAATAAAGCTGAAGCATTGTTGTATGGGGGCCTCCACCCCTGGGGTGGTGCATTCCACTGAGGTCGTGGTGGAGTATATGGTTGAAATGACTGGTTGGTTGGCTGAGAATGCTATTGAGCTGCAAAAGACCAAGGAGGAGGTGTATACCAAGAGGGATGGGATGGCCATTGGTTGACTACCCCTACCCTTTTTCCTAGCTACCCTAGAATGATTCCTAAAGACAGTCTTGATATATTCATAGGGTAGCTGGTAGATGTCACCTCATGCTAGTAGCTTTAGTGTATCTATAAGATCTTTTGTTACTCATCGATGTAGGACTAGCTTCAGTGACTCAGGATCAAGTGTGCACTGGCCCTTTTGTAGCTAACCTAGAACCTTTCTTCATAATCCTCTAGGGATTCATAATTCCCTAAGGTCATCCTAAAAATTTCCTCTTCAGTGTCTTTGGAGCTGCAGTAATCTTAATACTTGTTGTTGAAGGCTTCATGTATCTAAGCCTAGGTTGTGATGTTATCCCCAGGTAAACCCATGAACTAGTGCAGAGCTACATCCTTGAGAGTGGATGGTGTTGAGATTGCGACAAGATGATGGAGCTTAGTGAAAAGAGTCGCCTTCACTAAGTGGGCCCACAAGCTATTTTTGGCGCAAGTCTATTTTTAGACTATGTCTAT
>APFE030992164.1:0-53404 GCA_000404065.3 Pinus taeda | reverse complement strand
TAGTCTCGGTTTTGGGATCCAGTGGGAAAATCTCTGTGTATATGTGTTTTATGTGTTATGCTCTCACATTGTTTATTTTTCTGTGTTTTAGAATTCGTATGCAGGTAATTTCTGTATGGGCTTAAAACCTACAGTTCATCGAGTGTTTGCATGTTACAAACATCATAAGCTACTCAAAAGAAGTCTGGTACCTCTAGTCAACAGCCAGTTCCACAACATCCTGCTGTTGTGCCTCTCCTTTGTTCCCACCAGGAATTATTCTTCCAGGTCTTAACCATCCAGGAACTATTCCACGGGGACATTATCCTGTAGGACATATACCTTTATTGTTTCCTACTCCTGAAATATTTTCTGTTCTTGTCATGCCTTCGTTGAGTCTCCCTAATATGACACACACCCGACCGCCCCTCCTCCACCTCTATAGCTTCCCCCAGCGATGCATCTTGGGCTCCTGTGGGTCCCCATCCCGGATCTGTACATGAGGGGGAATGGTGGGTATATTCTTAAAGAAGAAAGAACATAGCACTGTACCAAATTCACAGTCGTGGTTCACTTGTCTCCTACATAGACTAAGCTGTCGTTTCACCGATGACAACATCATTTGGGCCCACCCATAGTAGGTCCCTTTCAATACACTCTCAACAAGCATCATCTGCCCACTAGTGATGTGATGGAATGCCTGACTGCCCAAAATTCGTAGCACTTTTATGACAATAACCCGTTTCTCTAGCCTATCTAGATCATTGATTGGGATGCTTGTTCCCTTCACACGAACACCTCGTGGACAATGGCTATCCAAAAACTCTGTAATGTTCCTCCCATGAGGAAACATTAGATGTATATCCTCTACCACCCCCAAGGGGGGGAGTTTGGTCAAGAAATAAATGTCTTGGAAAGTGAACTCGTTCCTGTGCCCTTGCACCATAAAGACCTCCTGGTTAGGATCCCAGTAGCTCACGATCCTCCATAACAAGGGCTCACCTTCCTCATCAATAGGTTATTAACAATTTGAGAACCTCGTAGTGAGCTAGTGCCCCTCGAACACCCTGATCCCCATGAATCTTGGATAGAAGGGTGTCCAAATATTGTTCGCTCAAGTTGATTTTCAACTCTTCCATACCTGCCAAATATAACATGTATTGTCAGTTCAGAGATGAAAACAATGGTTTTGACTATTCAACCTACAGCCCCCACCAAGTCAGCAGATCACTCTTCCTTTCATGTCCATCTCGCAGCTTCCAGCTAGAAAAGTGCGAGTTCGTAGATTTCTGACCAATTCTTGCAAGTGGGATCACACTTTAGGCCCAAAAAAGTGCGAGCCAGCTGTGACGAGCAGTAGGGGTCACCCAGGGAGTTATGGGGCACCAAAATCAGCAAGTAAACCACTGAAACTGAAAATATGAGTAAGGCCACCTACCTGAAAGTCGCAGATATTGATTTTGACGGTCTGTTTGTCCAATACGATCTTCACAAGATTTAGGTCCTTCTCCTCCTATCCAAATTCACCACAACTCACTTAGCAAATGAATTAAATTGGAGGGAAAAAGCCATTTTTTACAAAAACCCATAGTTTTTCTATTGCCCATTGCGATCAAACCAAGCTCGGTTCGACAAACTGTTAGTATTGTTAGAAAGCTATCATCGAGCACTATAATGGGTCTCTTTTCATTTTTGATGATTTGACACTTCACCCAAAAGCCATTTTTCCAAGAAGGGTCACTGCGTCACCTCTCAAAATTGAATTTCTTAATATGCGACGCTTGTACTTTGGGGACCACCTTCCCTTGGCGCTTGTTTTCTCATGTGTCGATTTTCGTCATGAGAAACCATCATTTGTTCATGTTTTCATGGTCCCCACTAGGCCTATTCTATGTGGCAACATCATCGATTCACCCTTGTTCAGAGCATCTGTGATGAGTCACCTTTGCATCCATGGAGTCTTTTTCGCGTTCCATTGTGTCATGTCATAGTATTCCATCCCATCTTTGCATAACATTCATCCAGTGTTTCCTATTTTGGCCTTTAGTCATACTGTCCACCATCCCCTCCAGATTCGAGTCAGTCACCGCCAGGTCAACCATGCATTTTATGCTCTGACAAGGGAAGTCGTCTATTTATCCCTCAATATAATTTTCCCCATTTTACCTAGTGTCAGTCCATCAATCACATTACCATTTTCCCTCATGCCTTAGTTGAGGATCCTCATTGCCTCACCTATGGCGGGCCTTATTCTATCGACATCAACACATCTATTCTAGAAGAATGACCTAGAGGGCAATGTATCTTGGTTCCAGCTTCCACTCTTGTTTGGTGCCTCGAATCAAGCAAAGGGACTCATCATTGCCCTTTGACTTGATTGTTTCATGCTCGTGATTCATACACTTGATGGTCCAGTGATGCAACAAATTGTACCAGTGATTCCAGGGTGTGTGTGAGATGTTTCAGACCTCATGAGGGGGTGGCCCTTTAGGTAGCCCTCCACATGCCCAAATGATTTCATATTATGCTACAACCTCAGATGCAGTTCCGCAGATTTGATGGGTTCGATTCCTTCCGCTTGCAGTGTTCATAGCATGCATGT
Source organism: Pinus taeda (assembly GCA_000404065.3). Classification (NCBI taxonomy): domain Eukaryota; kingdom Viridiplantae; phylum Streptophyta; class Pinopsida; order Pinales; family Pinaceae; genus Pinus; species Pinus taeda. The sequence continues at coordinate 50,823 of APFE030992164.1, read as the reverse complement.
CTCCTTTAGATGACCCATTTTTTGAGGGAAGGGCCATTATATCTCATGTACTCAAATGTTATTGTAATCATTCCCGGCTCATGTTTTTCCCAGGCACATTATGTATATCATATATGGGATACATTGTATTATTTTCTGGCTCATTTATGCCAACATGTCATGTACCATTCAACATGTACTTTGGTGCTCAGTTTCATTTTTTTGGGTACATTTTTTTTTTTTTTTGTACTGAGTTATCTCATCAAGTATAGGTATGCCTCCCCCGCCTCACTGAGATCATGTACCACAACATAAAAATAGACTTACATCCGTTAGTTTGTATTGCCCCCCCAGTCACTATCCTCTTTTGATTCAACTCCATTGGTCTCACTCTCTCTCTCTGACTTGCAACGTACTTTGGTCAAACGTTGTGCTCCTAACACTCGAACGTTGGGGACAATCTGTTATCACCAAAAAATGTTCATCTAGCCATAAATTACTAGATGGATCGAAGTGCACCATGTCGAGCCAATTTTACCATAGTAAAATTGTTTTCACTATAATAAATTACTTAATAAACCACATTTGTTAAGTTATTTATGGTTAAACCCATGAAGAATAATTAAATAAATCATAATTTATTTAATTATCTTCTAGGAATAATTAATTAAACAATTGTTTAACTAATATTCCTTGTCATATTTGACTAGTCGTGAGAAATAAATAAATAAATCATTATTTGTCTTTTTTTTTTCTAGGAATAATTAATTAATCATTATTTAGTTATTATTCTTTGTCAAATTTGACTAAATCCCCTAGGAGTACTTAAACAAATCATTATTTGTTTATTATTCCTTAACCACATTCCTTGAGAGGATAAATAAATCATTTATTTATTTATTATTTCTAAATAAAAGTATTTATCCAATATAAATACTTTTTTCCCTCCAACCAAATATAATAAAATATTTCAAATGGTTAATTCTAGAATTTGGCAAATAATATTTTATAATTTTCCATTATTTGAGAATAATCTAATATTTTATTATAAATTGAAGGGTTTTACATTCATTCTTCACTTTGGACCATTTTCCTTGTTGCAACTTTGATTATTATCACTGTCACTCACCATTTCCTTTTTCTTTTGAGTTCTCATTGAGCTCAAACATTTTGTCTGTTAGGGTTACACATTGTGGAGAAGAGAGAGACTCTACGAAGCTTAAGACATTGATAATAGGCAAGAACCCATCCCACAGAGGGGGGCTGTTCGCATTATTTGTTCCCTTCATAGGTGTCATTTAATAAAACATATTCTTTACATCTGGTTTCCATTGGATTATTGGAGTTATTTGTGCTTATTTTACTATTCCATTTCGCTGTTTAACTATTTTTGTTGCATAGATCAAGACTTTGGCATATTTTGTTTCTATCATTTGTTGCAGATCCACATTGTTTTACAACCATTTTTACTGTTAAGGCTGTTTGTCATCCATAGTCTAAAGTAGTTTCTTTTCATACACATTGAAAAAGAACTCTATAAAACATTTGGGTTCACTTCAAATTGTAATTATTTTTTGGTAGATGCATACTTTTGGGTTAATACTCTTGAGTATGAATGTGCACAAACAACCCTCTGCAACATTTTAAAGTTGTGTTTTAAATAATATTGATCCAGATTTATATTTTTTTGTTTTTATTTTAGTGTTGATATTATGGATTTAAATAATGACCAGTACATTTGCCTTGTCTTACTTTATTTATGTAACGTTAAATGTTAATTGCAAACTCCTTCGGCATAAAAGGCAAAATTAACTTTGTTTGTCTCCTATGCAAGAAGAAGAATTATAGTGGAAGGGATAAACTTTTTAAGGTAATTTCATGAAAACCCTTAATTTCATCAAAACCCTTTCCTGTTATCTCCTTAAATTCTAGATTTTTCTTTTTTTATATTTTTTTGTTCCATGGTTTAATTCTTGCTTTATGTGTTATTTCACGTAGCAAATTCTTATTTGAGCAAAGATCACGATGATTTTAAATCAACTTAATCAACTTCCACCCAGTCAAAGATTCCCAAAGTTTTAGTTTCCTTCTTCCTTGGCGTGGTTGTTGTGAAAGAAAACGATTTTCCAAATTATATAATTCTAGTTCTATCTATTATTTGTTATGTTTTCCTCTAGTTCCATAACCGGAAGTAAAGTCTTAGGCAAAGAGCCTCTGATGTATTATAAAATCTTATAACCCTCGATGAATTGATTTTGTATAACCTTTCAAGTTGTGTCGTTGAATATATATATATATATATTCATTCTTTCTCTTTTAAGAGTCTTTTATTTATTGAAAGTATTAGTATAACTGTAACACGATTACGGTTTAATTTATAAATGTAACACAAATACTTTTTATTTTTCTTTAAGAATCATATATTACTTGTAAGTTTCCAACTAATATTACTTGTAAGTTCACAATTTCTATAGACTTCTTGCAGTCTTTCGTTCACTCTACTTCTATATTTTAATTATAAGGCTTTATACATATATACATATGGATGAATATAACACAAAGAATCGAATTTGGATTATTTCTGTACATCTACATTAAGGTATTTACATAGAATAAAATTGAATTTGGTTATCTATATATATATAATTTCCTTCCCTATTTGATAAATTAATTTCTAACTAATTCCAAAATATTTTTTCTTTCTCTATAAAACTATTTGATAAATTAATTTCTAACTAATTCCAAAATATTTTTTCTTTCTCTATAAAACTAATACTTTTTTTCATATTATTTTCATTTGTCTTTTTCATATTTCTGTACAAGTTTTCAAATTAACACTTGAATGATGTTTTCTCATTGTATTAAATGATATTTATAACTTGCTCTATTTAGTACAATATACATAAATAAAACATAACAACCAAGCTTATACTACTTACTTTTTTTTTTTTTTTTTTTTTTTTTTTTTTTCCACTATATAGAAGTTAAAATAAAACATAGTCATTTTTTTTACAACTAATAGTTATTGTAGTTAGAGATACCAACTTGAAATAATTATTTGGAAAATAAATAACCAAGTACTTGGATCTCTCCAACCTTGACACTACAAAACAACCAATGTCCCCCCTAGCATATTGGGCTCGCAGTTCCTTTCTGTCTCCATTTCTTGCTTCTCTTTAGTCTCTTCTGCTCTCATAATGAGACAAAAGAAAACGAATAAATATTATTGATCTTTTTTTGATTGTTAGTTTTGCTATGCTAATATCAATTACAGATTTATAAATATGTGCTTACTTATTGCTTCTTGTGATGATGTTTCTTTAGCTATTTGTGCATGTAAAGAAGTAAATTTCCTTAAGTTCAATATGACATTCATGTGAAAAATAGCTTAAATGAACAATGTTGAATAACAACAGTAAAAAGTACAACAAACCATTAGATAGACACATAACACAGAGTTTTGATGAAGGATTTCACCGCTCCTGGGCTACATCTCCTTGGTCTAGCTTTCATGGCTTGGGCCTTTATATTAACTCAATATGTAAAAAACTGTTGTTTACAAAGCTCTAAAGCTCTTGATACCTACACCAATGTGTTCAAAATGTGGAAATTAGCTAGGAACACCTTTTCCTTAACTCAATTTGGTCAAAAATTGCTCTCCTTATGACTCAGACAATCTTTTCCTCGAAAAGCTCCTATAAATCTAGAAAACTCTAGTTAGGGCCGCTAAATTTGGGTCTGGCACCAAAAATGTTGGAGTCCACAAAACATCGCAAGTTTAAACTCCAGGTTAATTAAATGTTAAGCGGGTTTAACTAGAGTGACTAGCACTAATCCCGCGGATTAGGCTAACCATAGTTCGAAACTATTGGCGGTCTCGTCGGAGGGTCACATGACATGGTTTCGTAGTGCAGACCTCCGAGTTAACTAACCTCCGTCGAAACCTTGACCATAGCATTAATTGTCAGATCCATTCACATGGCTAACCGTTGGGGTCAGGTCTATGCTGGAGCCGCCGTCACATAACTATTGCAGTCACCATAACTGCGTTCACATGTGACCTAACTGTTGCGGTGAAGGTTTTGTGGCGTAGCTGTGATAACTGTTTGTGGTAACCACGTTTGTGTTCACATGTGGAGGGGTGGCCCTCCTAGCCGCCCATTCCATCCACATTAAATTTTAAATATATATGAAGAACTGTATGGTTAATTAACACAAGGTAGCAGAGGTGATTAAGGCTTGTCGATTGTATGCCGAAGGTCACGAGTTCGACCTTGACTTCAACTAAAATTTTGTTCAACTGTTCCGATCCCTACCTAGGCCTTTGGGATGTGCCACGTGGTGGCATCTGGGCTTGCCACGTGGCATTCTTTCATTGGTCCAAAAACTAATCAATCACACTATGCCACATAACCACCTCAAAACCCAATAGAAGTGTGCCACTTGTCAAAATGTGATTGCATGTTGACCAAATTGACCCTGCCTAGTTACTTGCCACGTTAGCAGTACAAAATGCTGACTGTGCAGCGATTGGGCATTTTTTTGTTGCAAATTTCACCTGTTTAGCGAAGCAAACATAACACAATAACTTTCTCATATGAACTTGGTTTTCAATGAAATGAGTTGCGTTATGATTTGTTTTTTGAGACAGATGCGGTCGTTCAGGTTTCAAGCCATTCTGAGAATTTTTATTTTTGAGCTAAATACTAAGTGCCTGATCACTCATCTCCATTAGAAGCCTTTTGGACCCCCAAAGATACTATCAATTGTTTAGCAGGTGAGGGTACAACTACCTCAACTTCTCGATTTGAAACCATTTGGCTTTAGAAGGCTTTTGTCCCTTGAATCCCACTCTAAGGTATTCAACATTCTCTCCTTTCAAAGTCCTAGTTCTTTTGTCAAGTATGAAATCCTGCTGAAGTTCATCAAGGTATTATGGTGACAAATCATCTATTGATGGCAGATGAACATGCTCTTCTTGATCATCAACCAAAGGAGGCTCAAATAATCTCAAATTCTCAATATTAACAACAGAATATATTTGCATATAAGGAGGCAAATATAGCTTAAATGCGTTGTGACCAATATTTTCCAGAATTTTAAAAGGACCATAATGGATTGGCTTAAGCTTTTTAGCTTCCCCTTGAAGTCTCTCTCTGCTAATATATAACCAAACTTCATCGCCAACTTGAAATTTGTGATCAACCTAGTGTTTGTCATGTCTTGCTTTATAACTGCTTTGACTTTTCTTAAGATGTTCCTGCACTGTATGATGTATCATCTGAATTTTCTCTATGAACTTCCTTGCCTTATAGATGTCACTATGACCATCGATAGCGACATCTTTCTCAAAGATGAAGTCCAATGGCGATCTTGGCAAGTACCCATAACATGCCTCAAATGGCGATGTGTTTGTAGAAGAATGCTTTGCCCTATTGTATGCATGATGTATGTAATGCAAATGTTCATCCCACAACTTGGGTTGTTTGCTGCAATATCCTCTAAGAAGATGAATGACTGTTCTGTTGACCACCTCAATTTGTCCATCTGTTTGCAGATGAAAGGTTGTAATCTTCTTCAACTTTGTGTCCATCATATCCCACAAATTCGACCAAAAATTCCTGACAAATCGAGAATCTCAATCACTTATAATAGAAGTAGGAAGACCAAAATGAACCCAAATATTTTGGAAGAAATGATGAGCTATTGGTTTAGTTGTAATTTTCTTTCTACATGGTGTTAATATGCACATCTTATTGAACCTGTCTACAACTACATATAAGCAATCATGACCTTTCCTTGACAATGGAAGACCTCCTACAAAATCCATTGAGATACTCTCCCATGGACATGAAGGTACCAGAAGTGGAGTACACAATCTAAGTTTCCTATTGCTAGGCTTACTTGTTGCACAAAAAGAACATCTTCTTGTGAAACAAGAAACATTACCAAACATGCGTGCCCAATAAAAATACCGTTGGAGATTCGCTACTGTCTTGCCTACACCAAAGTGTCCAACAATCAATGTAGCGTGCGCCTCCCTTATGATACTGTTTCTTTCTCCTTGTGGAATACACAACTTGCCCAAGTGATACAACAAACTATTATGTACATGATAATCCAACTGTTCAATTTGGTTTCCTTGAATCAAGCTTACATACACTTCTTGAAAGTCACTATCATTTTCATATTGTTCTATGTAAATTTCATGTAAAACATAATTTTGCTTGAGCATAATAGATGAATTTACAATAGGCCTTGAAAGCATATTAGCTACCTTATTGTAGATTCCCTTTTTATACCTGATAACCAAATGAATCTGTTGTAGAAAACCCATCCATCTGAAATGCCGTGATTGCTGCAAATTTGACTGTGACTGTAAGTACTGCAATGGTTGATGGTCGGTATAGATAATGGTCTCTTTTCCCATCAAGTAGTATTTCATTTCTTAACACTTTGTACCAATATGTAAAGTTCTTTGTCATAAGTGGGATAGTTTGTTACAACTCCATTAAAAATTTCAGAATGAAATGAAATGGGCTTACCATGCTGCAATAGAACTACTCCCATGGCATAATCACTTGCATTTGTTTGAATTTCGAATGGTTGTCTAAGATCCAGAAGAGACAATACCGGTGCTGAAATTATCTTTTGCTTCAAAGAATCAAATGATTTCTGCTATACATATCCCTAATGGAATACTTTCTTGACACTTGTCAATGCATGTAATGGACCTGCAATTGAAGAAAAAATTGCAATAAAATTTCTCCAATATTGTGCTGCCCCTAAAAAGATTCTTACCTTTGTAACTGTATTGGGCTTGGGCCAATTCAGAATGACCTCAACTTTAGAGGGGTCTATATTCAGCTTACCTCCTCCAGTAATGTGTCCCAAATACACTAAAGAAGTCTTGCCAAATTCACATTTTGACATCTTTAAAAACAATTGTTCTTTTCTCAAGACATCTAATACTTTGTTTACATGCATGACATGTTCATATCTTGATTTGCTGAATATGAGCATATCATCTAAGTACACAATGACAAAGTCATCTAGATATGGTCTCAATACATCATTCATTACTCTCATGAATGTAGCTGGAGCATTTATAAGACCGAAAGGCATAACAAGCCACTCAAACAACCTTGTTTAGTTTTAAATGCGGTTTTCCAAATGTCTTCTTCAGCTATCCTAACTTGATGATAACCACTTCATAAGTCTAACTTAGTGAAATACTTTTCATACCTTAACTGATCAAGCAAATAATCAATTCTTTGGAGTGGATAACAATTCTTTACTGTGATTTTGTTCAGTGCACGGAAATCCACACACATGCGACAAGTTCCATCCTTCTCTGGCACCAAGACAATGGGCGAACCACATGGCGAAGTGGATGGGCTTAAGATACCTTTGCTCAACAATTCAAAATTTGCAATACATGCCAATGTTTGGAAGTGGAACATCCTGTTGCAACTGAATCTCATGTTGAATTCTCCTCTTGGGAGGTAACCCCTTAGGTTCCTGAAACATCTCGCCATGCTTGCTTACCACATCAAAAAAATCATATTTCAATTTGTCATCACAACCTTCAAAAGATTCATAATCAATATCATTATTTTTCTTGATCATGAGAAGCACAAAATTTTTACTTGCATTTACTAGTCTCTTCATCTGCCCTGCATTAACCAAAGAAATGTTAAGCTTTTTGTGATGGGCTCTCACAATGTACTTCACCCCATTCTTGAGAAATAAGTATTTGTTTTCATGGAGATAAAATACTGCTTGAGTATCATACAAATAAGGACTACCCAAAATTATTCCTGAGATGTCAAGTGTAACTACATCTAACTCAACTTCATCAATGATCTTTTCAGTAATGGCCAACTTGAAAAACATTTCCTTTTAACTTGTAAGTTTGCAGTGTTAACTATCCAACCCAATGGATTTGGCTTATGATGAGGTACAGTTTCAAGGTTTAGTTTTTTAACCAATTCTTCTGAAATTAAGTTTGATTGTGACCCACTATCCAATAATGCATCAATCTTTGTATGATATGAAATCACTCTTACATGAAACAACTCTATTCTTGAATCTTCATTTAGAGTGTTGTTTTGGCTATGTAAGGAACTAGTACTTGCAACAATTTCTTTTCCTTTGTTGACCATGGTTGAAATCTTGGTCTCATCACAAAAATCTGAACCAAGGTCATGTTGTGTGGTAGCGGTCGCCTTTTGTTTTCCCTTATTGTTTTGTTTCTTGGGCCTTAGTTCGAGATGTAATTTCCAACAATGGGCTTCATCATGCCCAGCTTTGGAACAATGTTGGCATATTGTTTTCTCCCCTTCTTTCTTCACACTTTCATTTTTCTTTCCCTTCCATTTTCCACCCTTCTCTTTCTCCTTATCCTTGAATGGCTTCTTCTTACTACCCTCTTCCTGAATGTTCTTTCCCCTTGCTTCAAGGTGCATGGCTTGCACACATACCTCATCCAAATTTCTTGGATTAAACATAAGGATAGTATGTTTCAAATAGGAATGTAAACCCCCAATATATTTCAACAATGTATCTTGGGAATTCAAATTTACTCCTAACAACAAAGTCCTCTTTCTAAACTCTTGTGTATAATCTTGGACTATTTGGCATTTGAGCTACCTAAAATTCTGCCAACTCATAATGGAATTTAGCATATAGGCTAAAGGGTAGAACTGTCTTTTAATTAAAGAAACAAATTCAGCCAAGTAATGGATATCTTACCATGAATTCACATTTCCTCTTGAGTCTTTGCTTCCCACTAGACTAATGCTGCTCCTAGTCTCAATGAAGCTAACTCGATCTTTATATCATCTTCTTGAAGGTTATGAACTCTGCAGTATACCTCCAATTGTCTAACTTTTCTGCATTCACTTCACCATTGTATATGGGAAGTTCAAACTTAATGTCCAATTTGAGTAAGGGAGTTTTTCCTTTTCGGGTTTGGGAATGAGTATGAATAGTTTCAGTGGTGGTATTGGAAGATGATGCGATGTGAGATGAGGAAGATGATGAGAAAGATGATGAGTATGGTGGATATGGAGGTGGCTTTCCATAATTACCCTTGGAATCCTTCTTATCATATCTTTTGTCTCTTGAGCTTCCTTCTCCATGTGGAGGCTTAAAACTCTCTCCAACCTCTATAGTGTTCCTCTCTTCATAGAGGAATTTAACCATCTTAGTTAAAGTGTAGAAATCTTTCTTGAATTATTCTTCATCTAAAGAAGGACATGCAGGCTCTATTTCTCCAGACATAATGTTTATGGATTCAGGCTCAGAAACAGGCACTGATTGTACCTCTTCAATCTCAATTGAAGGAAAAACTTGAGGAATTTCAAGTGCAACTAGAATTGGAACTTTGGGTGGTGGAGATTGTGGCCTTGTGGCTTTCCTTCTTCTAGGCATTACCTGAGGAGTTGCAACTAACAATTTCCCTTCTCCTTTATGCAACTTTAACCTTGTAAGAATCATAATTTTGCAACAATTAAAACCCTACTTGCACAAAACTCAAGAAATAAAGCAAATCAACCTTTGTTCCGATACCAACTTGATCTGTTTTTTATTGTTAGTTTTGTTGTGCTAATATCAATTACAAATTTATAAATATGTGCTTGCTTATTGCTTCTTGTGTTGAGGTTTCTTTAGTTGTTTGTGCATGTAAACAGGTAAATTTCCTTAAGTTTAATATGCAATTCATGAGAAAAATAGCTTTAAATGAACATTACTGAACAACAATAGTAAAAAGTACAACAAACCATCAAATAGACACATAACACAAACTTTTGATGGAGGAGTTCACCTCTCCCAGGCTACATCTCCTTCGTCTAATTTCTATGGCTTAGGCCTCTATATTAGCTCAATATGGAAAAATATGCTATTTACAAAGCTCTATTGTTCCTGATACCTATGTCAATGTGTTCAGAATGTCGAAATTAGCTAGGAACACCTTTTCCTGAGCTCAATTTGGTCGAAAATTTCTCTTCGTATGACTTAGACACTTTTTTCCTTGAAAAGCTCCTTTAAATCTAGAAAACTCCAGTTAGGGCTACTAAATTTGGGCCTGGCGCCAATAATGTCAAAGTCTACTAAACCACCACCAATTTAAACTCTAGGTTAATTAAATATTAAGCAGGTTTAGCTGGAGTTATTAGTGCTAATCCCACGGATTAGGCTAACCATAGTCTGAAACTTCTGGCGGTCTCATCGAAGGGTCATATGACATGGTTTCATAGTGCAGACCGCCACGTTAACTAACCTCCGTCAAAACCTTGACCATATCATTAACTATGGGATCCGTTCATATGGCTAACCGTTGGGGTCAAGTCTATTACAGAGCTGCCGTCACATAACTGTTGCAGTCACTGTAGTTCCGTTCAGATGTGGCCTAACCATTGTGATGAAGGTTTTGTGGCATGGTTGTGGTAATTTTTTGGTGTAACCATGTTTGTGTTCACATGTGGAGGGATGGCTTGTGGGATGGGCCTCCTAACCACCCATTCCATCTGTATTAAATTTTAAATATATATGAAGAACTGTATGGTTAAGTAACACACGGTAGCGAAGGCGGTTAAGGCTTCTAGACTGTATGGCAGAGGTCATGGGTTCGACCCCAACTTCCACCAAAATTTTGTTCAACTATGCTGAGCCCTGCCTAGGCCTTTGGGAGGTGCCACGTGGCGGCCTCCGGACTTGCCATGTGGAATTCTCTCATTGGTCCAAAAACTGACCTATCACACTATGCCACATCACCACCTGAAACCCAATAGAAGTGCGTCACTTGTCAAACTGTGATTACATGTTGATGAAATTGTCCCTGCATAGTCACTTGCCACGTCAGCAGTACGGACTGCTAACTGTGCAGTGACTGGGCATTTTTTTCCAAATTTTGCCTGTTTAGCAAAACACAGAACACAATAACTTTGTCATACGAACTTGGTTTTCAGCGAAACGAGTTGTGTTAGGATCGTTTTTCCAAGACAACCACGGACATTCAGGTTTTAAGACATTCTAACAAATTTTATTTTTGAGTTAAATACTGAGCGCTTGATCAATTATGCTATCCAAAAGTCCATCTATCACTCTTTTGATGGGTATAACTACCTCCACCTCACCAATACTAGGTGGCAAGTATTTATTATCTCATTATGAGCTTTTGTTTCCCACTCCTCAAGGCAACTTGTCTTCAAGGGAAATAATTAATTGACCAATACCATACTTCCTCAATTAAATCTAATCATCTTGATTAGATTCCTAGGACTTATTGGTGGGTAATAAATATTCCATAATGACTTGGAGCCTCATCTCTTTTACTCATTTGTACTGAAAAACTATTTTTCCATTTTTTATTTATTTACAAAATTAGAGAATCATAATTAAAAATTTACAATCAATTATTATTAGTAATAAATTACTGATAATTAAAATTTCAAATATTTTTCAAATCAAAACATTTAACAAGAAACACACATGCAAATAGCAATGGGCATGCAAAAAGGAAAAGTGAACGTCAAAGCGTAGTGTAAAAAATTATAGATGTAGGCGCTACGAAATGATTTTGTAGTACTATTTTAGAAACCTGTAGGCATTATGAAATGATTTTGTAGTGCTCTCAAAAAATTCCGTTTTTGACTTTTTGAAGGTGAAAATGCTCGGTCCTCTACAAAATAGATTCCTCCATGGTCTACCTCAAATCCTAATTGAAAGAACGTTCTCCTCCCACGTCTCCTCGTCAAGGATTCACCTCACTCAAATTAATGGCCTGAATTTCAGTTAAAGGAACTGTTATCACCTAGATTGACCTTAGGCTGAAGGGAGGCAATTCCAGGGTAACCACAAACCAAGCTCAGCCTAGTAGCTAGCCCTACTAGGTCAGGAGAGGGCTCTCTCCGTAAGGATCTCAGTCAAGATCACTGAATTAGGTAAAGGATTTTAGGCTAGGTAGAGTAGCTTGAAAGTTTTGGTTGAAATTTGTTGGCGTTTTGCTAGATCAGGAGGAGCTGGGCAGTTTAGGTATGGGAAATTAGGTCATAAATGCAAGGTCTTCTATGGGGCAAGGTAGGCATAGGCTTTAGAACTTTAGGCTTGATTATGTAAGATGTTTAAGACTGATGAGGAGCTAAGAAGGGAATGTGACAATCATGGATCCTTCTTAAACAGTAGAAAACATGAAATGTTGAATGATTTCCTAAAGCAGAGCACTGATACAATGGATTCTACCTATCAAACTTGAAAACATTCAACTAGAAGTAATGGAATGAATGATGGCATACATAAACCATGTAAAAAAATGATCACAAAAGAATAAACTATACTAAAACTCCATGCCATAGGGATCCTATAAAAATAGCTGCAAATCTTATTAATCTCCTTCCCAAACTACTTACAATGATGTATAATCAAGCTCTGAGCATCCAACTGAGTCCAACCACCAAAATGACTAAGAAAATACGTGATATAGACCTCAAACCAATTAATCCTAGCCTCAGGGGTCGAATTCCATGAGAGGAGGAGTAGTTGCACACAATACTGAACTGATAGCTAGAAACTAGGGTGGTCAAACTGACTCTTTCCCAATATGAAGCAAACTGATCCATTACATGCCACTTAGGCCTAATCATCTGATGTATCTACCCTAGGTAACAAAAAATATACTTTAATTACATCATCATCATGAATTAAATTATGAAAAACCAAAATCCCAGAGGTGAAAAGTGAAAAACCAAAGAAATAGTGAAAGAACTAGTTGCTTGTCAAGTGTGCAGTGCCAATACCAAACGAGCAGAGCCTGAAGGAAACGTGCAACGCCATATTCAAGGTGAGTTTTCATTGCCTTCGTGGTGTCCAAATTGAGCCCAAGATAGCTCATTGGAAAGCTTATCCTATCTAGTTTCTATATCTACCTTCATATTTCAAAATGAACATGGTTTGACCCTCAAAACATGAATTCTCCCAAGACTTGTCAAATGTGTAGCAGTTGGTCCAAAAATGAGGTAGAAATGTGATTTTTTGCTAGTTTTTTGCTATTTTCACCAACCAGTGTTGCCTTTCAAGGCTGGAAACATGGTTTTCCAGAGTTTCTTGGGCCTTCTAAATTGAATGTTGCTGGCCATTCCTCCAAATAATGCCTCCAAAAAGTGTGCAGCGCCTAGGGCGCTGCGCGTTTGGCCCAAAAACTGATATAAAAATTGCCTGGAAAAAACAGGAAATGACAAAAGCCAAAACTGAGTTCAGGGTCTTCAAAAATGGTTGACATAGGTGATGCTGAAGCTGGCTAAGCATGGAGATAAGCCTCCACCAACAAGTCAATCTTATCCTTCTCCTTTTGATGAGTTAAGGCCTCAATTTTTGCATGAGCTCTTTTGAGCTTGGCTCTAGCAATTTTGTTTCTCATGGCATAGTATTTGGCCATTTTTCTTTGGACTTCTGTCTTTCTATTGGATTTAACTAATAAGTCCTCAAGATTATTGTTAGCCCTCTCAAGCCAATATTCCCTGTTCTCATTCATCATTATGTCAAATTGTTCATTTAAGGTGAGTTGGCTGGCAAGTTGAGCTTCCTTTTCTCTTTCAAGCTTCAAAGCTTCTTTAGGCCTCTAGTCCTAGGCCTCCTCCTGGGAATTTATCCCTCCATGGGCCCACCATAGTCACCATAGGCTTCCTCAAGTTGGACTTTAGCCTTTGCAACTTCCATTTTTTCTTTGATGAGCTGAACTTCAATAAGCTCATGCTTGGTCTCAATTTGCTTATTTTCCCGTTCATAATAAGATATGATGTATTTTGTTCTTTCTAGATCCACCCGGAACTCATCTATCAATGCTTCTTGCTCTTTGAAGATCATTCTGGTGTTTTCCTTTTCATCTTCCTCATCTAAGTCCACTAAGTCAAAATCTTGCTTAGTTTCGTGGGGGTCTTCTTCCTGTTTTTACATTTCTGTTTCAACCATTTTTTCCTTTCCTTTCTGTACCTGCTTTGCTAATGAAGAGAGCAAGGCCCCTCCCACAATTTGTGGGGCAAACACTTGCCTATTTCCTTTCTGATAAGTGTGCACCAAAGTACCTAAATTTTCCCTTCCTGGCTTGCTGCTTTGACCCTGATCACTTTGTCCTTTGCCACTATCCCCTTTCCTGTTAGATGAAAGAATAGGTTCATGGAGTGGTGATAATAGAGGTGATGGTATGACTGACTCATCAGAGGAGGATGAATAATGCATGGGTTGAGATGAAGGGATGGAGGCTGGTGGATGAGATGATGATGGAATATCTTGAGTGGAAGCTTGAGTGAAAATGGGATTAGCTATAAATGTACTCCATGCAATGTTAATATCTTTAAGGTGATAAATAACTATGATCTTTATGAGGGAATGGTGAAATAAAATCTTCATTTAATCTTTGTGTTATCTTCTTTGGGAAATGTAAGCCATCTTCTCCACACTCTTGAAAAGATAGTAGGGTATATTGAGCATTTTCACCCTAGTGAAATGCATAAGTAACCAGATGTGGTAGGAATAGACCATAGAAAACCTACCCTCACATGAAGAATACTTCATTATAATCTTCATCATAGGTGTATATATGTCAAGGAGATATGAGAAAGGGAAGTAACCTTTTCTTTGATTTCTGTACCTAGGTTTGAGGTATGGTTCATAAAAACATGCTTCTATATCACCTTGCTTGAACCATTTTTCCCCAACTTTTGGAATCCTAGTGGCAACTGATATGATGGCAACAGACAATGTGAAATTTATGCCTGCAAGAGTGACTTGGTTATCTTGAATTTTAGTTATGAAAAGCCTAGTCAACTCAGGGTGGTATTGGACTGCTTGAACCTGCTCACAAAATTCAAAACACCCTAACCATTTGAAGGGTGTCACTGTCATAGGAGATGCTAGGAGCTCTTTGAGATTTGTGGGTTCAAACCTGAGAATTTTCCCTCCTTTATGAGGCCTTCTCTGTTATATGTTTCTCTCTCTATCTGATCTCTCTTCTTCACTGTTTGTCCTATATTCTTCATCAGCCATGGTGTCTTTGTTATGAAACCCTAGGTAAATGGTAGGGGAATGGAAGTGTTTGGGAAGGAAAAAGAAAAGGGAAAGGTAGATGGAGGTTTGGTGGGTGTAGGGATGGAGGTTTTTGAAGAGGAATATAGGGCATTGATTAGCTATCTTATGGAAAACGAGAAGCTTGCTTGCAAAAAATTAGGGCTAATAGGAAAACTAGGGTTTTGCAAATGAAACTAACACCAATCTCGTTTTACCTCTTCAAACATTGAGGAAATAACTTTGAGGAGAAGGAAAATGATGTTTTACTTACTTGCTTAAAGCTGGGAAGGTGTTAGGAATAGCGAAGAGCAAATATGAATGAAAACTGGTCAAATGCACAACGCATAGAGGGAGTGTGCAGTGCCAAGAGGAAACACACAACACCAAGAGGGAACGTGCAAAACCAAGAGGAAGTGTGCAACACCAAGAGGAAACACGCAGCACCAAACTGTTTCTGCTGATTTCTACTCTTAAATAAAAAAAAATTCTGCTAGGGTTCTCTCAATGGGAGGTTAAATGGAAATAAAGGAGACATGAAGGCAAGAATATCTTTATACATGCTTGAATTTAAATTTTGCTCCTCAAAAACCCCTTTGCTAATGTTTTGTCACTTTCACCTTTTCACCCTTTTTTGTCATTGTTCTTGATTTTCTGACTCTTTGCTTTTTGACAGGTGGATGAATGCTCAATCTTGACTTGAATTTTACAATGCTTGTTTGTCTTGTATTAAGGAGAAATGCTCTGATGTAGTTGGGATCACTTATTACATATAAGAACTTAAAATTACATATGAAATACAAATAAGATAAAATACTCTGTTGTCACCTCAAAAACATGTTTTTGAGGTGAAAATTACATTAGGTTAAAAAGATAATAATTTCAGTAGCTATGACTTTCAAGCCATCATACTTGATTTATTGATCATCCTCATATCCTTGCTGACCTTTATTTACACTTTGAAATTAACTTTCTTGACCTTGGTGATGAAACCCTATACCTAATGAAATGAACTGCAGATGAATTATGAAACCCTAACTTAAGACAATTTGAAAAAAGATCAACAAGTATAGTCTATGAGGGAAAGATTTTTAGGTCAGTGGATTGGTATATCATGACCTAATGGAATGATGCAAATTTTCAGTATGGGACTCCTAAAATGCATATGCAAAGAGTGAATTTTGATCCCTGATGGAAGTATACATATATTGACACTAAAATTGGACTTATTGGGCTTGGCAACTCCTTGTAGGTGTTAAGAACACTGTAGGCCAAGTGCCTCATCCATTGGGCAATATGGTCAAAACCAAAAAAGTGAATATTGAATCAATACAACTGACCACTAACTCTCAACCAAACTGACTCAAAACTTGACTATAAACCAACTCAAACTTGACACTAATCATTTAAACTTGATAGCCTTCACTTTGGGCCCCAAGCTCAAATGACAGTGTTCTTGAAAACTTGAAAGGAAAATCAAAATGGTTTATACAATGACAGTGACATAATTTCAGGGAACCACCTCCAAAGTAGTAGTGCTTCAAGAGCCTAGCATTCACTAGCCCTCCTGAACAATCCTGACCATCCATCTCCTTGAGCAGAAAAGCATTATGTCCTCTGTATGCTGAGATCTTATACGGTCCTTTCCATAGGTTTTAAAACTTACCATGCTTTCCTTTGTCCTTATTCCGTGCATCCCACCGCAGCACCACATCCTCTAGTTGAAATTTTTTTGCTTTGGTTTTGTGGTCATAGATCTTCTTTATCTTTTCTTGCAACCTAAAAGTGTTTTGGGAAACCTCCTCCCTTGTTTTTTGAAGGTGAATCATTTGATTCATTCTTCGTTGAATATCATCTTCTTCGCTGCTAGCTTCCTGTAGTAATCTCATGACCGGGATTGCCAGTGATGTAGGAAACATTGTATCCATACTATAAACCAACTCAAAAGGTGACATACCTATGGATTTCTTGCTTCTCACTCTATCAACCCATAAAGCAATAACAAGCTTTCGATGCCATCCGTACCATAAACCAACTCAAAAGGTGACATACCTATGGATTTCTTGCTGCTCACTCTATCGGCCCATAAAGCATTAACAAGCTTTCGATGCCAATTCTTCTTATTTGCCTACAACATTCTCTTGATTATATTCACCAAGGACTTATTTGATGATTCAACCAATCCATTTCCCCGCGGATAGTATGTTGTGGAATGACCCAAGGTAATATTATACTTGTTGCAAAACTCCACCATCTTCATGGACTTAAGTGCCGCTGCATTATCTGTTATGATCTTATGAGGGCAACCAAACTGAGACAAGATATTAGATTCTAAAAATTGAATAATTACCATGTCCGTGGCTTGCCTTGTCAGAATGGCCTCAATCCACTTGGTGAAGTAATCGGTAGCTGTCAAGATCCATTGATGTTGTGTTGATGATATAGGATGGATTTCCCCTATGAAATCAAGTCCCCACTACTGGAAAGGTGCATTTACTTCAACTAGTATCAAAGGAAGACAACTAGTATCAAAGGAAGAGGAAGTAGCTTCCTTTTTCCTTGAAAAACTTGGCATTCATGGCAACTCATCACTGTCTTATACAAATCTGAAAATAAATTCGACCAATAATATCCTACTTGCAACACTTTGTTAGCTATTGTTTTCCAAAACAAATGACCACCACAATCACCTTTATGAAAAGCATGCATCACCTATTGAGTTTCGTCTTCAACCAAACAATTAAGAAGAAACCCTCCTGGATCTTTCCAATAAAGAGCACTGTTTAAAATGTAGAATTTAGCTGATTTGAGTTTTAGTGATCCACCATTGCTCCTTGACATTCCAGGAGGTGGCGAAAGATGCTGAAGAACATAAACTATATCAGAATACCACGGTGATTGAAGGAACATTTTTGAAACTTGAATGAGCAAGCCATCATCCTCATCCTCTGACATTGTTGATATGAGATTTGTGTCTAGAGCATGCATATTTGATTCTGCCATCAGTTTTGCTAAGCCTTGTCCCTTGATAAGCTTTGTGGGTTTAATCTCCAGATCATATTCCAACATTGCTGCTATCCACTTACCTCTTCTTCCCTCCAGATCAATTTTCATTAGAACATCCTTTATCGCTGCATTAGGAACATATGCTATGGTATGTGAATGCAGAATGTACACTTTGAAATCCTTCAATGCTTTTATGAGAGCCAACACTTGTTTCTTAATGATATTATACCGTAAGGCAGCATCTCGAATAGTCCTACTAAAAAAGCAATGGGTTGCTCAATCTGATCTCTCTTTTACATTAATACCACAACCATAGTATGTTCGGATGCAAATGAAAATATAGTTAAATCTTGAGTGTAATTAGGACTAATCAAGATTGGAGTTGTGGTCAAAGCAAACTTTACCAGATTGAATGACTTCATGGCATCCTCGTTCCATTTCACAGTGTTGTCCTTTTTCAACATATTAGTCATTTCACGTAAGTGTTCCGCCAAATTGGGTATAAATTTGCGTAAGAAATTCATCTTACCATTGAAAGCCTGAATCTCTTTTTTGTTACGCGGAAAGTCTATATGCTGAATTACCTCCACCCTTGAAGGATCAATGTAGATATCGTCTTTAGAAATGATGATGACCAAGGGGTCTACCCTCATCCATTGCAAAAAGACTGTTCTTGGGGTTGAGAGAAATCCCAAAATTTCTACATCTCTGAAAGACAATCCTTAAGTGGTGCAAGTGTTCATCATCAGAACCAAAAAATACTATCAAATCATCTAAATAAACAACTAAGTAAACATCCTTTTCATTAGCAAAGGCGATGTCCATCGCTCGCTAAAAAGTGGCTTCAACATTCTTCAATCCGAATGACATTTTGGCATACTGAAAAGTTCCCCAAGGTGTTGTGAAGGCAGTTTTGTCTTGGTCTTTTTCATGCACCAAGATCTGATTATAGCCTGAGTAACCATCAAGTAGTGACATCCGTGATGCTCCAACTACTCTTTGCAGAATATGGTCCATATTTGGAAGTGGATAGTTATCCTTTAAGGATACTTTGTTGAGGTTCTGAAAATCTATGCACAACCTTATTTCTCTAGTCTTCTTTCATACTGGGACCAAATTCAAAATCCAATCAAAAAATCTGATTAGAACAATGATACCAGTTTTGAACAGTCTGTTTACCTCTTTTTTGATGGATGGCAGCAGCTTTGGATTGATCCTTCTCAATTTATGTTTGAAAGGCTTTTGATCTGGCTTAATAGGAATAGATGTTAAATTATATCCTTGTCATACACCTTCAAATCTAAATAATCCCACACAAACACAACATAAAATTCAGAAAGTAATTTAACATACTGGGCCTTTACCTTGAGAGACAATGCTTTTGATAACTTTACAAGCTTGGGCTTGTTAGCTGTTCCAAGGTTGACCTCTTCAACTCCTTTGTCAATAGGCACCAAGCTCAGGTTTCTTGCAACATCATCTTGATCAAAAATCTCCTCTGAAGGTATGAGACCTCTAGTAATAATGTTATCCTTCAGCTGTAATACCTCCATCCGATTCACCTCAATCTCTTGTTCATCAGTATCACAATCATCATCAATGAAAGCATCCTTGAACTTTCCTTGATTATGCAAAAAGGCATTGATTTCATTATCATCCCAAAACACTTGCCAATACCTTAAATTATCCGAAGTCATAGGCTGGTGTTTGACATGACTTTCAAACTTGTTGCTAGAGTTCATTGGGATCTTCAAATTGCTTGCAGCAGTGGCGAGTGAATCTGCAATAATGTTTTGAGTCCGGGGTACCACCGTTAAATTATATTCAGGAAACATTTTCAAAATATCTAGAACTGCATTTCTATAGGCTCTCATCTGCGGATGCTTTGCTTGATACTCTCCCTTCACCTGTTTGATCACCAGCTCTAAATCACCATAGACATAAATCCTTTATGCATTCAATTTCTTCAAAATTTCAAGACTTGTAATGAAAGCCTTATACTCCTCTTCATTGTTAGAGCAATCAAAATCCAACTTGCAAGAACATACTCTAACATTACTTGGGACTTTGGTAGGCTAGAAAGCAGGGCTACGAATCCAAATTCCTATACTAGCACTGTCCTTACCCGCGACACCATCAAAATCCATGCTCCAAATGTCGGCTTCATCTTCTAGATGTTGAGATTATGCTTCCTTAACTTCCTTACCTTGACTGATTACTTCATTTTTCTGCTCTTCACTTACCTTTTGCTGCTCAGAAGAACTTGCTACTTTTTCTTTTTCTTGATTAAGGACTTCCCTAAAATTCTCTAAAATTTCGGGTACATCATCTACATCTACAATCTGAATATTTACATCATTTAATCCACCATCAGAATACAAAACAAATGATTCTAAATTAGTATGTACATCATTTATTGGATGATTGAGTGGCTTCTCTTTGCTGGTGATCATGTATTTCATTTTCTTCTCCCAGTATAACTTTCTCAATTGATTGAAAACGGGAATAGTAGCATAAGAGAAGTCAAGTTGTAAAGTGCCCTTAAGTTTAGCACCCCATGATCTAGAGAAGGGCATACCGAATCACGGTGGAATATCAACAACTACATCCATCAAAACATTTTTGGCTGGGATCTGATCTAAAGACACTACCAAATATTTGATAATACCAATGCAATGAACTCTACCAGAGTCAAAGGAGTACAAATCATGGTATTTCCGGGTATTATCCAAGCCCAACTTCTCCATAATGGCTTTTGGCATCAAATTATGAGAAGCTCTGGAATCAAACATGGCATTATGGAGAATGTACTCATGCAATCTAAGACTTAGATAAAAGGGAGGAACTTCACTATCTTCAGTCTGACCTTCTATGGCTGGACCAAAAATGAGTTTAGGATGATCATCTTCAACATTTACCATATCTGACAAAGGGTCTATTTGCAAAATTCTAGACACTTGGTGTTTATAATTGCTATTCTTTACCAGCTCAGTCAAGGGAATGGACACTTTTAATTTAGCAATTTCATTTTCTAAATTAAAGGATGAAACTTTTTCTACCTCTTTGACAGTAAGGTCCTTCTTCTCTACTTGCTCTTTCGATGCACTTTGCTGATTATTCTTCTTGTTTGCAATGTTATTTCTTGATGTTACTTTGCTGGAACCTAGATCAACAGGCTCTTTCCCTTTCTTCCGAATGTTTGAGGAGTCATTCTTTGATTGCAACTCTTTTCTTTTCTGAATGGGATTGATTGGCACATCTATGCTCCTCAAAGCATACTGCTTCTGCTACACTGTCAAAGCGTTCATATAACCTCGCTGATAATCATTGGAGTCAACCTCTAAAACTGCATCATTTTCTAATATGTAATCTTCATCCCTTTGGGTGTATGGAACCTCTACATATTCTTCATCTTTCGTCAGAAAAATGTTCATACCATCGGCAGTGAAAAAATGGTTAGCTTCGATTACCGAATCATCATCATCATCTGTTTCCATTCCCTGAACATAATTTTGTTGCAAAGGAGTTTTGATCTGTTGCTGTTGTGCTTGTTGGTCTGGGGCCTTTTGTTCCCCCTGCTTGATCTGGAATTAGGGCTGCTGCTGTCCTCTAAAATTTGGGTTCCTGATTGGTGGTTCAGGTCAGTCTGTAATGGTTATCCGGTCAACGATCTTCTCCACTATTCAGATCAAAGTATCCATCTTAGCATATGAAGAAGATGCTTCCTCTTTTATGGTCACTCTCTTTTCAGATCTCATTCTTTCTCTTTTTTCCAATAGATTTGCTTCTACACTTACAACATTCTTCTACATGTCTTCTAGTGTGGTGGGATCACGTTCCCGTAAATGATATGCCATATCAACATCGAAACCGTTTGGAAAATTGAGCAAGGCTAACCCCATTGGTGGTTTAATGTTGGTCAGAATAGCATTATATACTGCATTAAACCTCACACAATAATCTTGCACACTTTCACCAGCATTCCTTTTGATATTTTCATACTCAGACAAAATTTGGAGTGGGTTCTTCTTTACCTCCCACTAGTCCAGGAATTGTCTATGTAGAACTGGCAAAGTGTTGATAGAGGCTGCTAGTAAAGCTCTGAACCATTTTCGAACTTCACCTCCAAAGCTTTTCACAAACAATATCATAGTGACATTTTCTACTTCTACCTCATGAAGGTCAAAGAATGTTGAAAAATGTGCAACAAGAAATGTTAAATTTAGAATGTGCTAAAAATAGACTTGCTAAAAATAACATGTCTAAAAATAGCAGTTTGGCTAGTGAGGCCATTGGGCACATTGGGTGAGAGGTGAAACTACTAAAAATAGAAAGTTCTAAAAATAGCATTTCTGGGTCCCTTCCTATTTATAGCAGTCCCTAGTCTAACTATAGGAAGTAAAAACAAATTTAGTCTTAACAACAGTTTAAAATATTAATTAATTAATCTCCATGAGTTAGTTAATTATGGAAAATTAAACTTGAAGTCTTTGTGAGATCATGCAATTATTTTCTCCCTTGATTTAAGAATTTATCCCTTGATTAAAGGAGATAAGGTTCAGTTCTATAATGAGAGGATCAGTTGACTTAGTTTTACTTAGTCAAGTCCAGTTAGTTTAATTTAACAAGTTGTTAAATTAATGAAATATAGTTTGTTAATGCTTGCATGCATGTGACAACTATTATTTCAGATAACTGAGCATTCTCTCATGGATAATTGATGTATGTTAGTTCAGAGAGAGACCTAGTTGAGATCAGATGAGGGACAGTGTACTATCATATTCTTGGATATTTCTATTATGTATTCCTTGCATGGAGAAGGATCTATTATAGGACATTGGAGGACTTGTGGCCTATATATTGAGGCCTAGGTAGTACATGATTTTCATCTTCTGATTGAAGATCATCAGGATCTTGTGATTACAGAGACATCAGGATAGCTATTGAGCTGATTATTTTTGCATGTTGTTGAGGATCTCCACTTGATTGATAATACATGGTTGGGGTTTTATGCTGGTGCTTTCCCTTGGATACATCTTGTGTTATGTGTGATTATTTCTCTTGATCAGTTATGCATGTTTCTACTTGATGTTGCTCATGAACTTGATTATGCTTCCGCTTAATGTTTTGTAGAAGTAGAACAAGTATTATATTCTACAGGTGAAATTTCTACATGGTATCGGAGCTAGCTGATTTGAAGAAAAATTCTACATGATATCAAAGCTAGTTGATTTGTAGGAAAAATTCTACATGGTATCAGAGCACAGGTGATCAATCAAGAACAATATACTGAGAGGAGTTTGCAGAGTAGATCTGAAAATTTATGTACAAAATTTTCAGAAATAAATGGCAGATTTGCATTCCTTGTAGAAAAATACCCAAAATCAAAAAGAAAAAAAATCAGCTGAATCGGAGTTCAGATGAGGGAGATATCGCTGATTTAAAATCATCTCCTTTTCTAGAAAATTTCGTGACGGCGGGAAAGTGGAAATAGATTGGTGTGCTAGCCAAGAAATTGTATGCACTTGAGGTACAAGATGCATGCAAAGCCTTGAGGAGCAAGGCAAAGGTTAGAGTCTTGGTAGTTGAGAGGGAGGGTATATTACCCCTCAACATGCAAAACCAAAAAAAGTCTTAGACAATTGTGGAGGAGCCATGATTGGTGCAACAACTTTAGGAGGTTGTGGAGTAGCCACAACAAGGGATGTTGAGTGGAGATCGAGTAGAGACATCTACTACAACAGAGACCTCTAGTAGGGGGAAACTTTGAGCCAGGTGGGCATAGGGATCACATGTAGCCATACCTCCAAGTAGGAGGTGGGGCAATATAGAGTGATCATCCTAAGGAGGAGGGGCAGGATCCTTGATGTACCCAACCTCTTAGATGAGACCTTGCTACAGGAGCCCCGATGTGGAGTAGCAGGAACTGACTGATTGGGTAGAGGCAGATACGGATGGAGCGGCAAAGAGTGCAACAGTGCAGGGAATCCCAGGACAGCGCATAGCTAGCAGGTTGTAGCAATGCGAGAGGCACACGTGTTTTGCACAGTGCTAGGTGGCACAAAGAGGTGTGCAATGGTGCGAGATGCATGGAGATGTTGTAGTAGCACAGATATCAGAGAGGGAGCACTTGTCAGCAGCAGCTAGAGCTTCAACATCAGAGTATGTTCCTAGCCTAACAAAGTGGTTAGTTGGGAGTGTTTTTGTTCCAAGTGTTGTTGGAGCAAGTGGACTAGGTAGATGTGTTGCATGCAGAACATTCCAGAGCTATAGGATCAGGTTCGAGAGAAAGCCTTTCTTGTTGAGAGGGAGTGTTGAAAAATGTGCAACAAGAAATGTTAAATTTAGAATGTGCTAAAAATAAACCTGCTAAAAATAACAGTTTGGCCAGTGAGGTCATTGGCCACATTGGGTGAGAGGTGAAACTGCTAAAAATAGAAAGTTCTAAAAATAGCATTTCTGGGTCCCTTCCTATTTATAGAAGTCCCTAGTCTAACTATAGAAAGTAAAAACGAATTTGGTCTTAACAACAATTTAAAATATTAATTGATTAATATCCATGAGTTAATTAATTATGGAAAATTAAACTTGAAGTCTTTGTGAGATCATGCAATTATTTTCTCCCTTGGTTTAGGAATTTATCCCTTGATTAAAGGAGATAAGGTTCAGTTCTATAATGAGAGGATCAATTGACTTAGTTTTACTTAGTCAAGTCTAGTTAGATTAATTTAACAAGTTGTTAAATTAATGAAATATAGTTTTTTAATGCTTGCATGCATGTGGACAACTATTATTTCAGATAATTGAGCATTCCCTCGTAGATAACTGATGCATGTCAGTTCAGACAGAGACCCAGTTGAGATCAGATGAGGGACAATGTACTATCAGATGCTTGGATATTTCTAGTAAGTATTCCTTGCATGGAGAAGGATCTATTATAGGATATTGGAGGACTTGTGGCCTATATATTGAGGCCTATGTAGTACATGATTTTCATCTTCTGATTGAAGATCATGAGGATCTTCTGATTATAGAGAGAGAAGGATAGCTATTGAGCTGATGCTTTTTGTATGTTGTTGAAGATCCCCACTTGATTGATAATACATGGTTGGGGTTTTATGCTGGTGCTTTTCCCTAGATATATCTTGTGTTATGTGTGATTATTTATCTTGACCAGTTATGCAATTTCTACTTGATGTTGCTCATGAATTTGATTATGCATCTGCTTAATGTTTTGTAGAAGTAGAACAAGTATTATGCTTTAAGACATTGCATATATCGGTTTGTTCTACAGGTGAAATTTCTACAAAGAAGTCATTCATTCTATCAACGTGTTGCTGCGCTGTAATGCTTTGAGTGGCATCAAAAAGAGGTATTTTACTTTGGTAATCAGCGGGCATATCATCAAGATTCTGAGGTAAAACAAGGGGTGCATACCGGGTAGCCATGACTCGAGGTGGATTTGAAACAATAGTTGGACCACTAGGGTTTAATGGAATGTTTGATGGAGAAGTAGGGATGATAGGTGTTTGATAGGATATGATAGGTTGAAGGGGAAGGGTAGGTATAATCTGAAGTTGGGAATGAACTTCAGAGATTGATGCGAATAATGATGAACTGAGGGTAGTGGATGCTGATTCAGAAAGCTCAGGGATATTAGCAATAATGATGGATGATTAAGGGGAATTTAAGATATACTCGTCAATTGACCTGTTTGCCTTTTGAATTTCTGGATTTGCAACAAATTTTGGGTCTATGACTATATCATCAAGCGCAGTTTCCGATTTGGTCCTAAACAGAGAAAGGTCAAATGACAAATCAAAAGAGAGATATTCTAAGAACAACCATTCATCTAGGCAAGAATCTACTTTTATCGAAGGAGTCAATTTGATTGAACTTTCTTGTCTTTTAAGTTTTCTTGAAATCAAGTTAGGGTTATCCACTACTAGGGCGGGAATGGGATCAGGATTGGCCCTAGTGTACTTTCTGGAAGCCAGTGTGCTTAAATTTTGAAGTTTTTATATTGCTTTACAACTTTCTATTTCAGCTTAGCAAATTCTAAAACTCATCATCCAAAGTTCAAGAATTTGTATGAAAGATATTACCAGGGTGATTAGTCTTTCGTTCCCCAGTATGGTTGCCACTATGTTATCACCTAGATTGACCTCAGGCTGAAGGGAGGCAATTCCAGGGTAACCACAAACCAAGCTCAGCCTAGTAGCTAGCCCTACTAGGTTGGGAGAGGGCTCTCTTTGTAAGGATCTCAGTCAAGATGACTAAATCAGGTAAAGGATTTTAGGCTAGGTATAATAGCTTGAAAGTTTTGGTTGAAATTTGTTGGTGTTTTTCTGGATCAGGAGGAGCTGGGAAGTTTAGGTCTAGGAAATTAGGTCAAAAATGCAAGGTGTTTTATGGGGCAAGGTAGGCATAGGCTAGAAATTTAGGCTTGATGATGTGAGGTGTTTAAGACTGGTGAGGAGCTAAGAAGGGCATGTGACAATCATGGATCCTTCTTAAATAGTAGAAAACATGAAATGTTCAATGATTTCCCAAAGCAGAGCACTGATACAATGGAATCTACCTATCAAACTTGAAAACATTCAACTAGAAGTAATGGAATGAATGATGGCATACATAAAACATGTAAAAAAATGATCACAAAAGAAGAAACTATACTAAAACTCCATACCACAGGGATCCCATAAAAATAACTGCAAATCTTATTAATCTCCTTGCCTAACTTCTTACAATGATGTACAATCAAGCTCTGAGCATCCAATTGAGTCCAACCACCACAATGACTAAGAAAATACATGATATAGACCTCAAAACAACTAATCCTAGCCTTAGGGGTTGAATTCCATGAGAGGAGGAGCAGTGGCACACAATACTGAACTGATAGCTAAAGATTAGGGTGGTCAAATTAACTCTTTCCTAATATGAAGCAAATTGATTCATTACATGCCACTTAGGCCATTCATCTGATGTATCCACACTAGGTAACAAAAAATATACTTTAATTACATCATCATCATGAATTACATTAGTGAAAATCCAGAATCCGATATGTGAAAAGTGAAAAACCAAACAAACAATGAAAGAATTAGTTGCTTGTCAACTGCGTAGTGCCAATGTCAAACACGTAGCGCCTGAAGGAAACTCGCAAGGTCATCTTCAAGGTGAGTTTTGATTTCCTTCCTGGTGTTCAAATTGAGCCTAGGATAGCTAGTTGGAAATCTTATCCTGTCTACTTTCTAGATCTACCTTCAGATTTCAAAATGAACATGATTTGACCCTCCAAAAATGAATTCTCCCAAGACTGGTCAAACTTGCAGCGCCTGGTCCAAAAATGAGGTAGAAATGTTACTTTTTGTTAGTTTTTTGCCATTTTCACCAACCAATTTTGCCTTCCAAGGCTGGAAACATGGTTTTCCTAACTATTTTGGGCCTTTTGAATCCAATGGTGGTGGCCATTCCTACAAATAATGCTTCCAGAAAGTGTGCAACGCTTAGGGAACTGCGTGTTTGGCCCAAAAACTGATACAAAAATTGATTGGAAAAAATAGTAAAGGCGAAAAGGCAAAACTAAGTTCAGGGTCTTCCAAAATGGTTGACATAGGTGGTGCTAAAGCTAACTAAGCATGGAGAGAAGCCTCCACCAATAGGTCAAGCTTATCCTTCTCCTTTTGATGAGTTAAGGCCTCAATTTTTGCATGAGCTCTTTTGAGCGTGGCTCTAGCAATTTTGTTTCTCATGGCATAGTATTTGGCCACTTTTCTTTGGAATTCTGTGTTTCTATTGGATTTAACTAACAGATCCTCAAGATGATTGTTAGCCCTCTCAAGCCAATATTCCCTGTTCTTATTCATCATTATGTCAAATTGTTCATTTAAGGTCAGTTGGCTGGCAAGTTGAGCTTCCTTTTCTCTTTCATGCTTCAAAGCTCGCTTTAGGCCTCTATTCCTAGACCTCCTCTTGGGCATTTCTTCCTCCATGGGAACACCATAGTCACCATAGGCTTCCTCAAGTTGGAATTTAGTCTTTGTAGCTTCCCTTTTAGCTTTGATGAGCTGAACTTCCATAAGCTCATGTTTGGTCTCCATTTGCCTATTTTCCCGTTCATAATAAGATATAATGTATTTTTCTCTTTGTAGATCCACCTGCAACTCATCTATCAATGCTTCTAGCTATTTGAAGATCATTCTGGTGTTTTAATTTTCATCTTCACAAGGCCCCACCCATAATCTGTGCGGAAAACACTTGCCTATTTCTTCTTTGATAAGTGTGCACCAAAGTACCTAAATTAGCCCTTCCTGGCTTGATGCTTCGACCCTGATCACTTTGTCCTTTGCCACTATCCTTATAGGTTTTAACCTCGTACATAAATTACTTGCATACGAATTCTAATACACAGAAAATAAACAATGCGATAGCATAACACATAAAACACATATCACATAGATTTTCCCCTGGACCCCAAAACCGGGACTACCAGCTTGATTTGTCATTATATTCCTTTCAATGTTACAATACATATTTATACATGGCAAAGCATCCCATACCATGGACCGAAAACCATCGCGTCCAAAAACATGTGCGAAAATCATGCACAAAACCATAGGTGGGTCCGCCCAACCTAACATAGTTTCCAAAACCAAAATTTTTCGTGGCGCTACCTCAGACCCCATAGAGTGGGGTTACC
Organism: Pinus taeda; assembly: GCA_000404065.3. Classification (NCBI taxonomy): domain Eukaryota; kingdom Viridiplantae; phylum Streptophyta; class Pinopsida; order Pinales; family Pinaceae; genus Pinus; species Pinus taeda. The sequence continues at coordinate 22,073 of APFE030992164.1, read as the reverse complement.
TTCACCCCTCAAACCCCCTGTAACACCCCCGCTACATAATCAGCGCAACGAATGGGGGGCTTCGCCCCCCCTCTAACCCCCCGGTTAACTACATGGGTTAGTCGTGGAAAGAATATAACACAACCCAACAATGTCCCACTTGTTGTTTTTTTTGCATTGGGGGCCACAAGAGAGCTTAGTCATTTATCTAGCCTTGCAACACCCATTGTTTCTCTACACCAAGAGAACATCTCAGAGCTCACATATTTTGCTCATAGTCGAATGATAATTGGAATGACAAATTATCATAGGAATTCAAGAGGTTTGCATACATGTTGTCTTTTCTTCAAATGTCATTTAAGGAACTCACCCTCATCACCTAGGAACTCAATTGAATACCCATCCACTTACTTTTTGGACTAAAGATATAACAATATATCATGAATTAGGATTACAACATACTCTTTATGACTTTTGCTTATACTTATAAAGTTACTTTACATATATTTTATTATTTACTTGGCTTAGGAACCATATCCAGATAAAATTTTAAGGATGGAAGTTTATCTTAAAGTTTAGAAACCTTAGTGAATCTTACTAGTCCATAATATGCAAATTGTAAATTGTTTGGTGATATTTTTGTAGAAATATTTAGATTTCTAATGATTTCATATTAGTTGATATAATATTTTAGCAATTTTTAAGGTAAAATAATGTTGTACTATAAAATTTAGGCGAATCATTTTCGAAAAGAATGGAAATTGGCGATTTATTTATTTATTTATTTTATTTTATTTTATTTTATTTTTATATCTATCTATCTATCTATCTATCTATCTATCTATCTATATATATATATATATATATATATATATATATATATTATATATATATAATATATATATTATTATATATATATATATATATATATATATATATATATATATATATATATATATATATATATTATATATAATATATTATATATTATTATAATTTTATTTTTTATTTTTTAATTTAATTTAATTTTATTTTTGTGGAAAGAGCATGGAAAATTAGCCCACCTATGAATATTAGCCCCTAAAATTTTCCCTGACCATATCTTGGTTCCACCCACTCACTTTTCTTCTTGTGAAGTTCTAACCCACCATTTCTCATGTTTAACTCACTCTATAGTAGTGGCATATTTTATTAACATGGGTGTGACTACATACTACATGACTAGGCTCATTAGCCTTTTAGTACACGGGCTCTCCAATCTTAATCACATAGGTACTTGGCCTCAAAACATATATAATCATAGGTATACAAGCCCCATAAAGTGGAGTTCAATAGAAAATTATTCATTATAGTAGCTTCAACATAGTCCATGAGTTGTTTGACAATAATATACTTGAGACAAAAAACAATTGTTTTCCAAGAACAATTGTGTCCTTTAGGACCTTTAGAACATGCTTTCATTCAAAGAAGTAATTGAAAAACCCTAAGGTAGCGGGAGAGAGAGACAAAGGGTGCATACATGCTCATCCGTATTTCATTATCGGGTTAGATGTTTTTCATATTTAGTAGTTCAATTTTTTTTTCAAGTTTTTCCTTAGTTAGTAGTTGCATGAAAAAATAGTTAGAAGGAATAATTCTCTATTATGATAGCCACTCATGAAGATGGTATGAAAATGGTAATTATTGAAAAAATAATGTCTCCTATGAATTGATATTAGAAAAAAATACTAATTACAATTCAATTGATATGCAGGGATAAATATTGCATGACGACAAACATCTAATCTTCAAGCCTATAACAATTTTACTACGAAGGTATGACAAACATAAAATTTAGTTCTTGCTAAATTCTAGTAATCTGATGGGCTAGATAGAAATTAATCTACTTTGACAAAATATATGAACATCTCTGCTTTCTTTGAGTTGTTGTTGCCTTAGCAAATTCCTTTTAAAGAAACCTCTTGATTGGTCATATTTAGCAAACTGCTAATTTTTCTAATACTATACAATATATTCATTCTGCCACTTAATAAAATATCCTTTCCCCTATAGCATAAATATTCTAGAAAATGGTGGTATCAAAATATAAAAGTACAATGGGTTTCAAGAAACACTAGAAAGAACCCAACCAATGTACAAAATAACCCGTTCCAATTGTGCCGACAATTGTTGTAAATGTTTCAATGGCATTCATAATTCTTGCCCAAGCATAGACATGAAGAACTATAAGAAAATGTATTCGATAAATGTGATTAAAAGCCACTAGTTTCAACTTAGCATAATCCACTAGGGAAAAAAATAAGAGAGTTTGGAAGATACCATGAAGTACACCTGGATATTGGGGGGCTATTTCCTAATAATAAAATAGAAATAATGCATGCAAAAATCAACAAATTTTGTAAAGAAACAAGCTCATAATATCATTAGTCAAGCCTCCATGATTTGATTATAAATGAGCATTCAACTATCAATGCAGTTTTGAAAAAAATTAAACATTGTATAATTATTTAAGCCATATATATCAATGAGAACCTATCATATTTATAACTACATTAAACTTTGAAACTTACCTACATATTTAGCAGAAACCCAACTTGGTTGAATGAACTCAAGCTAAGTGTTGTAGTGAGCCAAGAAGCTATCATAGTTGGATTGTGGGCAACATTTAAAGCTAGGAGTGGTAGTCTTGGACCAAGGAAACCGATTGACTACAACAATGTATAACAATAGTGTAAGAAATCAATCAGGCCATACACTTCTAGAACTAAAAAATCAAAAGCTAGAGAAAATTTAGTGTGAGAAGGTTATTAAAATAGAAAATTGATAAGAAAACGTGTATACAATCATAATTTCTCAAGAATTAGAATGAATATATGAGTGCTTCCAATATTTAACTCACTTTGTTTATCATCTTTGAATGTTTCACAATTTATAGCTTGTTTAGTTTAGATTAGTTTAGACATTTAAATTTTGAGTTAATAATCAAATTAAAATCGACATTTGCAATGAGCTTTATGACTGTTACATTTAGGTAATGAGAAGAAATCAAGTGACCATTGAATATAAACATTGGATAATTGATGATTCAATCCTTCTATCTCCTTATCCACAGTTAGATGATAAAGATGCACTAGACTGAATAAAGAAAATAAAGCCAATATAAGCATTAAATAATTGATGATTCAATTCTTTATCTCCCTATAAATATTTGGCTAATAAAAATGCATTAGGGTGAATACAGAGAATAAGGCCAATATAAGGATTGAATAATTGATGATTCAATTCTCTATCCTCTTATAAATGTTTCCTAATAAAGACACATCAATGATCAAGGTTGAATACAAAAAATAAGGTTTTGAAACACCTTATTGGTAAGGCAAAGTAAATATTTTCAATAAAGCTTTGAAAGGTCATTTAAAATTGTCAGGTAACTCCTCAAATGAATTATGATTTTGCATTAAGGTTTATCATAGATATATACATGGAGAGAAAGACTCTTTGGATTCATCTCCCAGTGTCTCTTCATATTCCAATTCTCCTTATTTTCTATTTACACTATTTTACATGGATTCACCTAATCCTAATGATTAGATGTCATCATTCCCCACCTTAATCTTAATGGATGTTGGTGAGTCCAAGCATCGTTTTGAATCATTTGAAATTTTCTCTTCCAAGCACTTTGGTGAAGATTTATGAAATTAGCTCATTTGTGGAATAATGGCATAGATGGATTGTCTTGACCTCAACATGATGTCGAATAAAATGGTATTTTGTATTGATGTGCTTCGTTCGATCATGGAAATTTGGGTTCTTGGCCAAATTTATTGTAGAACTGTTGTCAATCATTAGAGGAGTTGAATGCACTTGTTTCTCATGAAAATATTCCATAATTTCTTGAGCCACACAATTTCCTTTGCTGCTTCAACTGTTGCCACATATTCTACCTTAGCTGTGGAATCTGCTAGAACCAATTGTTTGTGTGACATCTAGGAGACAACTCCTAATCCAAGACTCATAACATAACTTGAAGTAGATACCCCAATTTATTTATCTCCATCGAAGTCTAAATCAAAGTATCCAATCAAGCTAAAGTCTCCCACTTGTGTATACTTAATTCCAAAGTCTTAAGTTCCCTTAAAGTACTTTAGAACTCTTTTCGCAATATACCAATGTCCGGATTCCAATAGTAAATGAAATGTCTGGTTTGGTAGTAGTTAGATAGTTGAGACTTCCTACAAGCTATCTATACTTTGTTGCATCCTCAAATTCTTTTCTTTCAGTGGATGTCAGATTTAAGTTCTGTTCCATTAGAGTAGTCAAAGGGTTACACTCAACCATGGAAACCTTGTTCAAAATATCTCCAATGTACTTCTTCTAGGAGAGGAATATAAACTTCAGATGTTGAGTTACTTAGATACCAAGATAGTAGTGAACATACCCCAAGTTTGTCATTTCAAAACCTTTCTTCAATTCCTTCTTTATGGATGCAATATAGTTATCGTTGTTCCTTGTCATCAAAATATCATCTACATACACCACAAGATATACAACTGTTTTTGCCAACTTTCTTGAAAAAAAAGTTGCATCATCAAGATCATAATGTTTGAAGTTGATTTTCAGAAGATGCTCAGTTAATGTCTCGTACTAGGCTCACGGTGCTTGCTTGAGGCCATAAAAGGATTTTACAAGATTTCATACATTATGTTCTTGACCCTTCACAAAAATTCCTTTTGGTTGGGACATAAAAACATTCTCTTTCATATCTCCATTCATGAAAGTAGTTTTTACATCCATTTGATGGACTTTCCAACCATTTTGAGCTGCCAAGGGAAAGAGTGTCTGGATGGTAGCCCATTTTGTTGTGGGGGTGAAAGTATCCTAATTCTGTCAATCACATCACTCAAAGTGTCATTTGATCAGTGGCTGGAGCTTCATGTGGGGAATAAAGTGCTTCATAATAAGATTCCACAGATTGATACAATATAGAAATCCCCCCTTCAAAATGTTGAATCTCATTATCAAATTCTTGAAAAGACTTTGCATGTTTGAATCTATCCAAGCGATAAAGTTGTCGCTCAACAACATTGTTAGCCTTGGAATATTAAAGAAAGATCACATCTGTAGATACTACAAACTTCTTATTAACTTCATCATATAGATGGTATGCTTTGGAGGTATTTTAATACCCCAAGAAGATACACTTATGTCTCCTTGCACCAAGTTTGTTTCTTTGTTCCTTAAGTATCAAGGCATAACAGGTGGAACCAATGACCTTGAGATGCTTTACTAAAGGAATGTGGCCATACCACATTACATAAGGAGTGTTATTTCTAATATAATTAGATGGAAACCTATTCTTTACATAGACAACAAATAGAACTGCAACGACCTAAAAGATCAATTTTACATTCTTTATAAACATCATGGAATGTACCATATTTTATATTATCATCTTCATTCTTTTAGCTACTCCTTTATGTTGGGGATTATAAGGCACAATTTTTTTTTTTATGTTTGGTCCCATGTTGGCAAAGATATTTTTCAAATTCATTTGAAGTGTATTTTTTTACATTATCAATGTGAATAGATCCAATAAGAGATTGTGCATCATTTTCAATCTATGCATGAAAGTTCTTGAATGTTTGAAAAGCTTCAGATTTGTTCTTCAAAAAATAGACACAAACATTCTAGTGTAGTCATCAATAAATGTTGTCATATATTTGTTTCCATTTGCAGAAGGAACAGGCATTCAGCCACATAATTCTGAATTAATAAGTTCAATTTTTCTATGTGCTCTGGAATGTGAATCATGAAAATATTGTTTGTTATGCTTTCCTAAGATACAAGCATCACATTTCTTAAGTTTCCTAAGGAATTGTAGGCAAACTAGTAACACCACTTTTCTTCAACATACGAAGGTTGTTATAATTCAATTTTCCAAATCTTGCATGCCATAAAAGACTTGATGGAAATGTACCTTCATCATAATGAGAAATGTATGAGAATTTTTGTGCACGAGAAAAGGTTCCTTGCAGCTTTAGAAGTCTTTTTTCTTCTATCCCCATCATGACAAGTGAGTGATGTGATGCTTTTCTCACCTCAACCTTGCCATCAGACATATGAATGGAGTGTCCTTACTGGTGGGTGTGAAAAAAATACAACAAGTTTCTCCTCAGTTGCGGGAGATGTAGAACATCATGCAAAATAAAATTTAGAAGACCAGGCAATTTGAGCCTAATTGTGCCAAGCCATGATGGCTTGAGTTTTGACTAGTCTAAAAGTATATTTCTCCATCAACATTGTCAGTAAATTATTCAAAAAAATCTCTTCTAAAATTCATGTGGTAAGTTGCGCCTGAATCAAGCAAACAATCATTTTTCCATGAAGCAAGTGAAGCATTGAACAAGTCTTCAGTTACTCCAATATTGCAATGTGCCACAACATAATGACCGAATTCAGGTGCTTTAGCTTTCCCTTTGTCATTGGTTTCACCTTTGCCTTCATTTTGTTCCTGCTCAATTTTTTCCCAAGGCAACTTCCACGTGGATCCATTATGTCCATCTCTATCGCATTGTATGCAATGAAGATCAAACTTTTCTCCTTGGAACTGTCTGCCCCTCCTATCTCTAAAATTCATTCTTCCTCTTCCTCTTCGACCACCTCTTCCTCTAGGAGAATCTTGTGCATGATTATTCTCTCTATGTGAAAGACACACAACTTCTTTAGAAGACTGAGGATCTATATTCTTCCCAAAATACTTCTCTCTCTCAACAAACTTCTTCTCAAAGGAGTCAAAGGTAATGTCCTTAAGGATTCCACTTGCTTGCAATGACTCAAGGTAATTTGAATAAGTGGGATATAGTTTCTTGACATAAGATATGAGAGGAATGTCAATTTCAATGCTAGTGGTTTTTATATCATGCATAATGGATCTTACTTCTTATCTGTAAGAAGAGGGTCATCATTTTTCAATTCAACACTGAACAACGTAATTATCAATTGGACAACTTCAAGTTCAGAGTGTGTCATACAATTCCTTCAACCTCTATAAGGCTTTAAAAGAATTTTAAAATGGTGAAATATGGAGATTCACCTATTCATTTACAAATGTTGTGATCAAGGCATAGGTCTCATTGTTCTTATTTCCCCAAATGGAAACTCTTATTTGAAGTGGGCTTTGCAAGTTCATTGTCTCCTTCTCCTACAAAAACTCCTTTCTACAACTCATTGAAAATGAGTGTGTTTTATCTTCCTTGACCATTTAGGATAGTTCTATTTTTCATAGAGAACTACTCCAACAATAGATATCAATGAATGCATTTTTAAATTTTGTGTATTGTGTAAAAAATGTACCCTACTCGCAATATAATGTAAAAAAAATTGCCCTTATGGTGGCAAAAAAGAGTATTATCATGGTAAAATGTGTGTAAAAAATGTATTTATGGTATAATATTATATATATATATCTATCTATCTATCTATCTATCTATATATATATATATAATATATATATATATATATTATTATATATATATATATATATATATATATATATTATATTATATTATATATATATATATATATATATATATATTATGTATGTATATATATGTATATTATATATATATATATTATATATTATATATATATATATATATATGTTATATATATGTATATATATGTATATATATGTATATATATATGTAGATATATGTATATATATGTAGATATATGTTATATATATGTATGATATATGTATATATATGTATAACATATATGTAGATATATGTATACATAATAGTAGATATATGTATAATATATTATACATATATGTATATATATATATACATATATGTATATATATATATACATAGTATGTATATATAATATACATATTGTATATATATTATATATATATATTAATATATATACACATATATATACATATATATATACATGACAGAGTTGTTATATGGGGAAGGTAGTGTATGAGGGAGGTGTAAATGGGGGAGGTGGCATATGGGGGAGTTATTAACTATGGGTGAGGTGTTATATGGGGGAGGTATTATATGTCGTATAACCGGGACCAACTACTCACATTCAACATATGGGGGGACCCAATGGAGGCAGACAACGTAACTAATATGAGATATGAAAAAATTGATATATAACTATTGGACATGTTATATTTTATGACAATGTTATATAACAGGACAACATGGTATGGGGAGGCAGTATGGTAGGGTTATATGGGAGCTATATGGGGGTATATGTAGGCCAAAGTTATAAATTACGCAACAGACAATGTGGAGGTGAGGTAGATTCGACGCATGGGGGAGTGATACGACCAAGCGGGAGGTGGGAGGTATGGATCACACAGTGGTATGGAGTAGGTGATGCCACAAGGCAGGGAGGGGTTTGGCCACACCAAACCCCAGGAGGAGGCATTAAGGATTGTTAACCAATTGTGGTATGGCAGTAGCTATTAAACAACGAAGATGTCAGGGTGGTATATGTCTTATAATTGTCGACCACCACAACACAGTCAACACAATACCATTCAACGTAGAATACCATTCACCACAATACCATTCAATAAAGAATATGTATCAAATATGTCTGGATGCAATACATACATAATTCACTCATGACACTCATGGCATGGTCATTTCAGACTTCCACGCAATGCAAACCTCGAGGAATAGCCTTTAAAGGACGTAGTCTCTAAAGGACACAATCTTTAAGGGTCATTCAATTTTATACCAAACGTAGAGAGTACTCTGTCCAGCACCGCGCTCCGGTAGACAATGTTTATGTACATTCAATGGGCTCCAACAGACCACATTTTCAGTACAAACTCTACATAGGAGCAACGCTCTAGGGAATAATAGACTACAAATTCTACGCAGGGATTTGACAAATTGTAAAAAAATGATAGAAGCGAGTTACAAGGGCAAAAAGGGAAGCCAAAAATGGAGTTGGCTCTAATACCATGTCAGGCCAAGAGGTAACTCCTCAAATGAATTGTGTTTTTGCATTAAGGTTGATCATATATATAGATATAGATATACATATACATATACATATACATATACATATACATGGAGGGAGAGATGCTTGGATTTCATCTCCTAGTGTCTCTTCATATTCCAATTTTCCTTATTTTCTATTTACACTATTTTACATGGATTCACCTAATCCCAATGATTAGGTGTCAACAAAAATGAATGTATAAATGAAGCATTAAAAGGCCTATTCGGAGGCCAATAAATAGTATAAATTCGAGGATATATAATAGAGAGTGCATATTTATACAATTATAAAAGTAAATATGCAATAATGTGTACACTAGTTCCTTCACACAAATTATTTATTCATTTGCAGAAGCAATGAAAATCATAAGTAGATGGGAGAGGAGCTTTGGATAAAAATTGGCTTCTTTGCAATTGAAATCAGCTGCAATGAAATGCATCTAAGCAGTAAATTGATCAATTTTGATGACATAGAGAATGAGAAGTGACCCTTCAAACTATCTTAAAAGTGAGCCTAATTTTTCCCTTACACATGTCCATTGAAATATCAGATAAATTACCATCATTTTACTTAGTTTCCCTAGTGTATAGGAATACTTTGAATATTTAGAAACTAACATAGATCCATATTAACCCATGATCCACCAAACGGGATTGAAAAACTCACATTGCAAACCACAATATGTTTGCACATTTAGTTATTATTAACTTCACCATTTTTATGTTGGGAAAAATACTAAGAGGGAGGGTAAATCAGTATTTTAAAAACTAACAATAATTTTTCCTTTCTGAAATGTATATGCGACTTTACTGAACCCAACTAGCGTATAGACGTGACCATTGTAACAGAAAATAAAGTATGCCAAGTAAACTTTGTAAAACAACTAATTCTTTATCTATTAAGCTTTGAACCAGAATGTAAGAGATGTATCAGGCATTTGATAAGCAATAAATAAGTGCAGTAAAAAAAGAATAAAGTATCACACATAAAGAACACATAAACACCAGGATTTAAGGTGGAAACCCAATGTGGGAGAAAACCACCGCTACTTTTGTCTCAGGCTTCAAAACTTATTAATATAAAAAACCACTTAAATTCTTGTGCTAGTATAGACTCATACCAGTACGTAGGAACCCACATGCTGAAGGCTACAACCTTCACTCGTTTTCTAGCTCCTACTGGAAGGGAGCTCCAACCCCCTGATTTAATCACTAGCTACTACAGGTAGGAAGCTTTGAATTCCTCATTGAAGGCTCCATCCCTCAGCAACATCCATGGACCATGTTTCATAAAATTTTCAGATTGGATCCAATATCAACACTAATGCTAAAAAAAAATCATTAATATATGACACAACCAATCACTGAAACCCAAACAACTGATAGATAATCAAAACTTAACTAATCAACTATAACAATCAAATCATTGTAACCAGTATAAGGAACTGAACTCATAATGCTACATTAACACACAGAATCAACATCAACCCTGATCATTTATTTTTCAAAATGTATACGCTACTGAAAACTGAAAACTTAATATATTGATCTTAATATATTGAAAACTGAAAACTTGACCACTGCAATTTCTGAAAGGAACAATGAAGCACACTCAGATCTAGTATAACACTCTGAACCAATCACAGGACTATCTTTGATCTTCAATCACAATCAGCGAGTAATCTTAACATTCATCAATCAATTAATACCTAAATTCAACTTCGTCATTCGATCAGATCTATTGCAGACATTATTACTTAACCTATATCAACATGAGGACATCATTCATAGACAGCAGAGAAACAACAACACTGATTAGGTTGATTAGTCATTTATGAACATAAAACTTCTTACTTTATATAAGAAACTTTGTAGAAGTGAACCTGTGTGTATATGCACTTTTCCCGAAACCAGCCCACTTATAGATATGCAAATTTTGACCTATAATTGAGCAACTCTTCATAACTTCAAAAAGACCCAGATCATAATATGAAAAGATAAAATCATGTGTCAGTACTTAGATCCAATCAATCCTTGAATAGATCATACAATGAACAATCATTTCAAGTCTCATGATCCCGATCCATCATTGTATCCATTGGTGCATAATTATTTCAGATCAATGTGATAATTATGGCCCTTACAATGCAAACATACTTCATATTGAAGTATTCATCAAAAGCTATTTCTCTTGCACACTTAGCCCTTTGATATTCACTTCTTTATATAGATTAACCCTCATCTAATACCACGGGTCAAACCAACATTAGTGTCAGTGGTAATATTTGACAGGATCAATATTCGCTATCGCACTCATTACTATGGGCCAATACCATGGTAAGGACCCCTGGTATTTATAATACCATGGTACAAAAACCACATGCTACTTTCCTTCACTAAACTCGCGTGAATACATGACTTGGATTAACTGAACCCGTGCATAGTTCTTGAACTTCCAACTTTATCATTCTTCTGAACTGATTCCTCTCAACTGTCATGCATTCTGTCACATCTATATTCATACTAGTATTTTGTTTATATTCATTCTATCACTTCTGAACTGACTTGTGAATTCTATTATAAGTGAGTCACCATCAAGGACAACACGTATCATAATGCCAACAATATCCCCCTTTGGACTTGATGGCAACCATTTCATGTTTGGTCACCACAACGTATAAATAACATCAAGTCAGACATCAAGCTACTGTCCAAACACCAAGCTACTCTCCCCCTTTGACATCAAGGGAAACAGGTTGACCAATGTTGAATGAAGACTTCCATATCTGAGCTATTGAATATGCTGAAATACTGAATTTCTCCCCTTGAGCACATGCTAAATTCTCTGATCATACTCCCCTTGAGCATATTTCGAACTCTCTGATGGATGGAAAATGAAGTATATGACTCTATGACGATGACATTCCTATCACCAAGGACCCATGCTTACATCAATCACCTAACCAAGTGGGATTACATTTAAACACAATCACCCAACTAAGTGGGATTACATATTGGATATGATCTCCAAATTCTATACATGACTGAATATCAAAATTACTACATGATAGGTCTTTACATGACCTTTACATCAAACGATATATATGACATTTAAAAACCAAAATACCTTAATGCCAACATAATTAAACAACCATAATTCCAACAATGCATTGTATTCTGCAAGACTACTGCTGCCCATGAACCTGTGCTACATGATCATATTCAACAACTCATTCATCAAAGCATATTCGTCATTCATAGAAATATTACTTAAAAAACATAACTCAATACCATATCAACAGATTGTACCCATCATCATCAAACCAAGAGAAATCAAATCATAGTTGTAAAAATCATGTTAGAGGTTGATCTTGACTCTGTCCCACTGTTTTTCTATTAGAGAAAAACATATGTGACGTTCTGTAAAGAAACACGCATAGAGACATGACTATACTTCATGAAACTTGTGTAAAGCTAGAAACCTTCTGAATTTTCACCTATAGACTAAGAAAACTAATTTAAAAACAAAGTGAGATAGAGACAACCCCTGGTTTTTGTCTGAGATATTCAAAAGCTTCTCTAGGAAGTGGTTTAGTAATTATATCAGAAACTTGTTCTTTGGAGGGAACATACTCCAATTTAACCTTTTTCTCAAGACTTGTTCTCATAGAAAGTGATACTTAATAGGAATATGCTTGGTCTTGGAGTGCATAATAGGATTTTTCAAAATACTAATAACACTTGTATTATCGCATAGGATGGAAATTAGTGGAGAAAATTTGATTTGTATATCCTGTAATGTTTGCATCATCCAGATAAGTTGTATGCAACAAGATGCAATAGCTACATATTCTACTTCTATTGTAGATAAGGCAATGGAACTTTGTTTCTTGCTAAACCAAGATACCAATCATGGCTCCATGTAAATGCACCTCCACTAGTGCTTTTCCAGTTATCAAGATTTCCAGTCCAATCTGCATCTGTGTATGCATGAAGGGTAAGATCTGCATCTTTAGGATACCATAGACCAAAATCTTGGGTTCCTTGGAGATATTTGAATATTCTGTTTACTGCTTGAAGATGTGATTCCTTTGGATTGGCTTGGAAACGCCCAACAATCCCAACTGCATGCATGATGTCTGGTATGGTACCTGTTAGATAAAGTAGACTGCCAATCATAGATCTGTACTTTGGTTGGTTTACTACAGGATAATCATCATTATAACCGAGGCTACATCCTGTCATCATGGGAGTACATACAAGTTTGCATTCTTCCATCCCATATTTCTTTAGAACTTGCTTGAGATATTTTGTTTGTGAGAGAAAGATGCCATCTTTTTATTGTTGTACTTGTAGACCAAGAAAATAGGTTGGTTCCCCAAGTAAAGACATTTCAAATTCTTGTTGTATAACTGAAGCAAAGTTTTGACTCATAGTTCCTTCATTACTGCGAAAAATGATATCATCAACATAAACCACAATAATTAGCAGTTTATCACCCTCAATTTTTCTGTACAAGTTGTTGTTTTCGGATCCTTTTGTGAAATCTTGTTGTTGAAGATATTTGTCAAGATGATAATACCATGCTCTTGGAGCTTGTTGTTGAAAGTGGCAACAATAAATGCTAAAAATATAAGTGCTATAAATAGCAGTTCGGGTACCAGTGTTGGACATAATAGAAAGGAATGAAAAATGGAAGTGTTATAAATAACATTGCTAAAAATAGCAGTTCGGGATAGATTCCTATTTTAGTCAGTCCCTAAACTAAAATAACGAAGTAAAATTCGAATTTGATCTTAGCAGTTATTTGTAAATTAATTAATTAATTCATCTTGAGTTAATTAGTTAAGGAAAATCAAACATGAAGTCTATGTGGGGACATGCAATAGTTTCTCCATTAATTGAGGAATTTATCCATCAGTTAAAGAGATAAGGATGAGTTGTAATATTTAGTTGTAATTAGTTAACTTAGTTAACTGAGTCAAGTCCAATTAGATTAATTCAAAGAGTTTGTTGAATTAATGTAAGTTCAATTAGCTAATGCTTGCATGCATGTAACTACTGCACTTCAGATAACTGAGTATTCTCTTATAAATAACTCATGCATGTCAGTTCAGACAAAGACCCAATTGAGATTAGAGGATGGACAATGTACTATTAGTTGGATGGATTTTTCCTATAAAGGGAACTCATCTATGTAGAAGGATTTATCTCCTTCAGGATAGCATAGTTACTACTGGGCCAAGTGAGCAGTGTGAGGTGGGAATTCACATGTGTGGAAGCACTGGACCCCAAGAAAAATTGTGCAAGGAAATAGGAGTCTTGAAGGGTATAGGAGAAGGTTTATGAGAAGCCTTTGACTGCCTATGAGTAGCAGAGGGATTATATTGAGAGCCGGTTGGCTTTCAAGCTAAGGATTTGTGTAATTCTGTCACTATTTTCCACTTGTATGATAATACAGAGATTGTGGTTTTAGGCTGAGGCTTTCCCTGGGTTATTTCTTTTGTTTTATGTGTGATTTATTTCTCATTCTCAGTTATATGTGTTCTCTTGATCTTGCTCAATTCGATTAAGCTTCCGCAAAGTGTTGTAGAAGTATATCTTGTATTGTGTTTTAGTATATTGCATAATCTTGTATTGTGTTTTCGTACGTTTCATAATTAATGTAAGTTTAGTTAGTTAATGCTTGCATGCATGTAACTATTGTACTTCAGATAACTGAGTATTCTCTCATAAATAACTCATGCATGTTAGTTCAGATAGAGACCTAGTTGAGACTAGAGGAGGGACAGTGTACTATCAGTTGGATGGCTTTTTCCTATAAAGGAAACTCATCTATGTAGAAGGATTTATCTCCTTCAGGATTGTGCAGTTACTACTGGGCCAAGTGAGTAGTGCGTTGGGGGAATTCACATGTGTGGAAGCACTAAACCCCAAGAAAAACTACTCAAGGAAATAGGAGACTTGGAGTGCAGAGGAGAAGGTTTGTGAGAGGCGTTTGACTGTCTATGAGTAGAAAAGGGATTATACTAAGAGTTGGTTGGCTTCCAAGCTAAGGCTTTGTGTAATTCTGTGACTATTTTCCACTTGTATGATAATATAGAGTTGGGGTTTTAGGCTGAGGCTTTCCCCGGGTTATTTTTTTGTGTTATGTGTGATTGATTTCTCATTCTTAGTTATATGTGTTCGCCTGATCTTCTCAATTCAATTAAGCTTCCACAAAGTGCTATAGAAGTAGATCTCATATTGTGTTTTAGTATATTGCATAATATATTGATCTACAGTGGGAATTTCTACATGTTATCAGAGCAAAGGTGATCAAGGCGAAGAACAATATACAAGAAGGATAAGTTCAAAGTTTGTGGTTCCTGAATATAGAAATCGAGTTCTTATCACATCTCAATTTCACCTATGGAGTTTAGTGGTTTAAGACTTGAGGATGACCTTGATGGCAACTCGAATTATATAGCCTAGAAGGGTCACATGGAGGTAGTATTAGAGGATAACGGTCTAAAGGACTTCATTGATCAAGAAGTCCCCATGCTAACTGATGCTACTCAACTGGCGGAATGGAAGAAATGTGTGGCTAGAGCAAGGAGAATCCTCTTGGAGGGAGTTCAAGACCAAGTGTGAAATGGAAAACACGATCTCTACATCTCTGAACAAGCTCACCACCCACAGGGATGAGCTTGGAAGTGTAGGGATCATGACTGCTGATGATGACATGGTGAGTCTTGCACTCCTTGGTCCTCCTAAGAGCTGGCATAACTACCAAGACTCGGTTAATGGAAGATAAAAAATGCCAGATTGGGAATGACTTTGGTTAGATTTGATGCAGGAGGAGATAAGAAGAAGCACCAAAGATGGATCTTCTTCATCCAAGGAGGATGAAGAAAATATAGCCTTAGCGAGTAAGGCAAAGAAAGGGAAGGATAAGGATTCTCATCCCAAATCAAGTTCTTTCCATGGTGGGAAGAAGTTTGACAAATTGAAAGTGCAATGCTTTTGTTTTCATGAAGTGGGCCATTTTGCTACAAATTGTCCACTGAGGAAATCCAAGAAGGGATCCGTGGAAGGATTAGAAGGTGAGGCACTAACCTCATAGTTCGAGTTGGATTTTACACTTTTCACATGCATGGTTTCATCCATGGTGGGAAGTGGTTGGATTCTTGACAGTGGAGCTTCTTTCCACATGACCAACGACAAGAGTTCGTTCAGTACCTTGGAGGAGAAAGATATCCAGATACTCATAGCAATGGGTAATGATGAATAGTATAGTGTCTCAAGTGTAGGCATGGTTGTTTTTTAGAGGGAGCGTGGAGCTTGTATTACCATGACTGATGTCAAGTATGTACCAGGACTGAAGAAAAATTTGGTGTCAATCACCAAGCTAGAAGACAAGGGCTATGATGTAGTCTTTAAGGGAAAGGTTTTCCTTAGACACATCACCATGAGACAGGTGAAGCAGATCAATTCACGAGTCAAGAACCTGTATGCTCTTGATGTTCAAGATGCATGGAAAGCCTTGAAGGGCAAGGTAACTGATGGAGACTTGGTGGTTGAGAGGGAGAGTACATTACCTCTCAACATTAATCCATAGGAGAAGTCTCAGATGATTGTGGAGGAGCCACGACTGGTGAAGCAGCTTCAGGAGTTTGTGGGGCAGCCACAACTGGGGAAGACGAGAGGAGATAGAGTAGAGACATCTGCTCATGCAGAGACCTCTAGTAGGGGCAAATTTCGAGCTAGGTGGGTAGAGAGATTACATGCATCCATACCTCCAAGTAGGAGGTGGGGCGATGTGGAGTGATCGTCCCAAGAAGGCTGGAATAGGGGCAGGATCCTTGAGGTACCTAACCTCTTTGATTTGAATTTGCTATGGGAGCCTCGATGAGGAGTAGCAGGACTGGTTGAGTGGGTAGAGGAAGATGCGGATGGAGCGTCAGAGAGGGCTACAGTGCAAGAATCCTAAGACAGTGTAGAGCTAGTGTGGAGTATCAAAGAAGGTATGTTTTGATGGTTATTTCAGTATCTTTTCATTAGGACTTATAAGCCTTTTTGCATTAGGAACTTAGGAACTAATAAAGAATTATAACGAAACATGTGAGATTAATGGAGAACGCTGATAATTGTCATTTCCATGTACAGGAGGGAGGAAAAACGGAAAGTGTCCATCCTAAAGGAAAAGACAAAGATGAATTAACTGTTGTCCCTCCGACGGGAGACCGTGTGCAAACTAGATCAAAACGGACCAACCTAGGAAAGGAAGCGGAGATACCAGCTCGGCGCAGAAAAGAGAAGAAGTAACTCAGAATTAACGATTCTACGAATCCTTCAAGATCCTTGATCCTGAGGGATTGCTGTTTTATCTATTTCTACATCTAGATATCTCCGTCATCATCCTTATATAAGGGATGGCATTGTCAGCCAAAGGGGGGGATGCCTTTATGTAATTTCTTTTAAGAAGATCAAGACTATGATCGTTATGTTCTGTTAAGACTTGAGTTACTGTAATTTTACTTCATGCATTAATACAAACTTGGTTACTCTTTTATCTTTGAGCCTGGATCAACCTTAAGCAGTGTACCCCTGGAGGCTAAGGGCCCGACCCTGGAGGACACTTGCTCTTGTACCATTACGCGTGGGTTTTGTGTGATTTTCTTATCGACGTGATCTGGTAATCTACCGTGTTTTATAAAGTTTATGTTACCTGCTCTGTTGTGTTTAACTCATTTAATATTCCTGCAAACAAAAGTATTGTATTGACGCTGCATCATGTTACTATTCCTTTACGTGTTGGTATAATGCGGGTAATGTCTACAGGATACTGTCATTCCATCATAGAGTTCTTGTGTTATGCGATTGTGCCTTAGCATCACAGAATATATCTTGGAAGTTCTGATTTCATATGATTATTGAATCCTTGAATATTATCGTTTTCATCTTAAGATGCAATCGTATACTTTTACTTAGAGCGATAACGGAGTCAGATTAAGCATGTTGTGTCTATATGGTTTTCAGTGCTATTCCTTCTTGGATCCGTAGGCAATGCTGTAGTGTGTGTACATCTTTAAGAACAAAGGATTGATGTTTGGATTGGTGTGATTGAATAGATTCACAGCTTGTTGAACTTAGTTACTGCTCATTTCTTTAAGTGCTGTTCCATTTCTTTAAGTGTTGTTCCATTTCTGAATTGTTTTTCCATTTCTGAATTGCTGTTCCATTTCGAATTGCTGTTCCATTTCAAATTGTTGTTCCATTTCAAGGTTGCTGCTCTATTTCACTGCTGTTTTCTTTACTTTCCGTTTCATTTCTTATTTGTTAAGGATGATCTTAGGCTGTAGTGAGCATCGGCATTTGCTACTTGGCTCCTAGATCCCTGATCTGTTGTCATCAGTTTCTAAAGGGATGGGTTATTGCTACCGAACCCTTGATTGATGCGTTGTTTTATTTCACTGCTGTTTTCTTTACTTGCCGTTTCATTTCTTATTTGTTAAGGATGATCTCTGGCTATAGTGAGCATCAACATCTGCTACCTGGCTCCCAGACCCCTGATCTGTTCTCATCAGTTTCTAAAGGGATGGGTTATTGCTACCGAACCCTTGACTGATGCATTGCTTTATATCCAAATGTGTGATTTAGCCTTTTGAAGTAGTAAGTTGTAGACACGCATTAATTTACTTTTGTAGTTTTAAAACAGCTGTACTACGAACATTACTCTGACAAATGCTAAGCCTCAGACTAAGACACTCTTTGAAATAGCAAAACGTTCCCGGATTGACATATTAATGTGAGGTAACTAGAGGTGAAAGAGACCTTTTTTATAGCTCTACATTTTGGCGCCGTTGCTGGGGAAAGAGTGTAGCCATTTGTTCTTTTTTCAGAGTAGTGTACGAACCTGCTAGGGAAGAATTGGGTTTTGAAAACAGAAGGTAAGAACCTACGTACAGAGCATGTAAAAGCTTTGCTCCTTTGCCCGCTTTCCTGCAGATTTGCTGCTATCTGCTTAAGAAGGATTTAGTAGTTAAATTGAGTGCATGACTAAGCAGAAAAAGCCAGAGAAAAATTCCAAACCTTTACCAAAGCCAAAAAAAGCTAAGGGGCCGGTGACCCTTGGTCGATCAACCTTCATAGACGAAATCTATAAGAAAGCCGAATCTCAGCCCTCAGTAGGACCCAGGAAAGTTATTTCCAAACAGCCTACTAGCTCCCTTCAGGCCACATGTTCACCATCTGTAGCCTTTGCTGAGGTGCATAGTCAAACTGACGAACAGGACTTTCAAGAAATTGAAAATTCTATTCCAGAACTATTGCAGGAAGGGAATTTCAGTAATCTTTGTGAAGGAGAAGGAGAAATAGGGGAAACTGAGGAACCAAGATCTCCTCTCAGGATAACTCAATCATTGAGTAGCCCAGACAAAGGGAGTGCGGCAAAAATTACCATTGAAGGGATCCAATCCTCTCAGACAAAAATACCAGATAGAGGAAGTGCTATTAAAGTTGTTCCTGTCAAAGCCATTCCCTCTCAACATAGAAACACCCTCCTAGATATTCCAGAAGGTTATTGGCATATATTTGATCCAATGGCTCAAAATCCGCCAAACACCCAAACCTCTACATTACAATACCCCATAGTGGATTCTGCAGCAAATGCCCCCATGAAAGCAATCCCCCTTCAACATATTCCTACATTTCATGGGCTTACATCAAAAGACCCAGATGCATTTTTATTTTAATTTGATGTACTGTGTAGGGGATATGATTACACCACTGACCCCCAGAAACTAAAACTGTTTCCCTCTACTCTGAAAGGGGCTACTTTAAGATGGTTTATGGGATTAGGTGGTGGGGTTATAAACAACTGGGAACAAATGAAAGAATCTTTTCTAAAAAAATATCAAGATTATTGCAGGTCTAGAGAACTAAAAGATGAAATATTCCAGATGATAGCTAGACCAAACGAAACATTAGAAGAGTATGTGGAATGTTTCCAGTATAATCTGCAAAGATCTCTCTATGCATCACTGACTTTACCCGATAACGTGTTGAAAAGAACATTAATAAGGGGCATGAAAGAGCAATGGATCAAAACATTAAACATTATGGGAAAAGGGGATATTTATCAGGAAAGTTTTTCTGACATAATTGATTTATGCATCAGGAGTTCGAGAGGTAGTACAAGAATCAAACCAGCGGAACATGATCGGTTTGTAAGAGAAAATAAAATCTCATCAGAAGGAGTAATGCGTGTGGAAATTGGAAATTTATTTGAAAATTTTAAAACTGATATACTAGGAACACTGACTACACAATTGGACGTTTTGCAACCCAAGCAAAAGCCAATGGAGGCAGAACAGAATTTGGCAATCTTCTGCCCCAGGTGCAGGAAGAAGCATAGCCGTAAGGAGTGTCCACTAGATGCAGTCCAAACATACGCCATATGTACAAGAGATCACTCTACGGAAAATTTCCCCTCACTACCTGGACTAAAAGCAATATATAAGGAGGCGGAAGAAGAGCCAGAAGTAGTATATTTGCTTAACCAACGCCGTCAGTGGCAGGCGCGACAAACTGGTATGTTTTTTGACCCAGCTTCTTCTTTTCAGTATCTGCAGTATAACGCTCAACAGTATAATACATGGCAAAGTCAATTTCAGCCTCCATTTCCAAACTGGTCACCAAAGTCATATCCTTTTGCGAACCCATGGCTGAATCAGATGAGCCAATCTGGTTGGTCAAATCCTCCTTATCCCCCACTATATTGGCAAAACAACCCATACCCACCACAATGGACTCCCCCTACTTCACAAAGCTCAGCCTGGCAGACTAACTGGCAGAGACCAACACAGTAGCCAGTAGGAAATATCCCTCTCCCTCAACCTACACTGCTAGCTTTACAACAAAATCCCCAGTCTAATCTGAGACCGCAACTCCCAGCCCAGCCCAATCCCAATCCAAACAACAGACCAGTCCAATCTCTCCAAATCCTAGAAACACCAGAAGAAGGACCCGATCTGAGGGAGTGTAATGATCTTCAGCTAAGATCTGGGCGTACTATTCAAACTGAGGGAAATAAAACAGTTCAGATTGAAGATCAGTTACCTAGAGAACATTTGTCACATGAAGAGGATGTGAATAAACAACAAACTCATAATCAAACAACCACATCCTCTCCTCCGTTCCCAGAATGATTAGTCATACCTCGACCTATACAACAACCTGATTTTGACATTCTAGGAGAATTGCAAAATTTGTACATAAAAATTCCATTCCTCCAAGCCATTCAAGACATCCCGATATACGAAAAAACTATTAAAGAATTGTGCATAAAAAGACCAAGGAGGAATATAATAAATAATACAAGAGTTCAAGTAGTCGACACTTTATCTGACCTATTATCAGGAAGGGAAACACCCATTAAGTATGAAGACCCAGGAAACCCAATAGTAACTGTCCAAATTTATGGTCAAACCCTGCCCAATGCCTTAGTTGATCTTGGAGCTGCAATCAATATATTAACAACCGCTACTTGCCAAAAGCTAGGCATTACATCTGTAGAACCCACCTCCACTTTGTTATAATTGGATGACTGATCTGTGGTTAGGCCAAAAGGCAGGGAAAATTTTAAGAACCCCCCCTAAATTTACATGTATAATAAATGGGCGAATCTCCATGGTATATAGGAAAAATGGAAGGCGATTTTATCAATAATAGGATATGTATATATAATTTTTTGGCGAATCTCTCACCAGGCATGGAGAATATTTTACTCAATTATAAAATCTTGTGTTTATTGAATACACAAATGAAATCACTGCATTTCTTTAAAATATCTTTTGAAATCAAAATTACCGAAATTACATATCGATAACCTAGTGGGTGTAAGATAAAATTCACCCATACCATTCAAAGAAAGCATGAGAAAAAACCTAATACTATATATAAAACCAAGAAAAATTCAAATTCATCACTTCTAGGGACCTCATAACCACCCTGCCAATACACAAGTATGTTCCTATTTGCAATTAGAAAACTTACCCAAATTATAATCTGTTTACTCCA
>APFE030992159.1:0-10758 GCA_000404065.3 Pinus taeda | reverse complement strand
TGAAAATACATTTTCTTCTTGAACATACAAATACACTTTATCCTATTATAAAGAATTATTTTCAAGAAGCCAAATTCTATATGCATAAAATACATATTTTTTTATTTTCAAAGGGTAAAACATATTAGTTAGTATTCCTATGCATACAATTATATAAACTTTATTCAAAGAACCTATCCCCTCAATTATTACTTTTGGTGCACACAAATATGTAAAAAGGAAACTAACACAATGGTTATTATTCCTATTCATGAAAATGCATATATTTTATTTTTTTTTCCAAAAGAGTCTTTCACAAATAAAGCTTGACACCATCTTGTATGCAAACACACAGTCTTTCTAGATGAAGGTTAACAAATAATCTTATTTGAAAATTCATAATCTTTCCAAATGAAAGCTAACATATAATATATTATTCTTGTATATGCATAACACCCTTTAAAAGAAACACTGTAAATGGGTATTCCTTTTTAAAAGCAAACTATTAGCTTAGTTGGTGTATACAATATACACCCTTCTAGCACAATAGCTTTTATTAAATTGCACAATATTAACCATTATTTTTTGCATGTAACATCCATGTTTCTTTTCCAAGAAACTAACTCATTAATTAATTCATTCTCATGTATTAAAAAATAATCAAAAGAAATGGACATAATAGCTATTACTCTTGCATGTAGACATAACCCTTTCCAAAGGAAACTAACATAATATATTTTCAATTATGCATGAAATCCCAATTAGTTATTTTTTTTACGCATGAAAACTACATTTCCTCCCAAAAAATCTATCTCAAAAGTTTTACTTTCCATGCATGTAAAGTGCATTTCTTTCCAAGAAATCTATTTCAGTCAACTATTATTTGCATTCATGCAACACATTTTTGTTTTCAAGGAGGAAATTAACACAACAATTAATGTCTCTATGCATAAAGAATCTTATTCCTTTTTTCAAAATATCTATTATTATTTTGCGCATAAATAGATTTAACACAATGAACTAATCTTTTGTGTATGTAAATACACATTTCTTTTTCTAGGGATCTAGGAAAATAGTTATTATTTGGTTGCGCAAGGTTCCCATTTAACATTTTTCAAGTAAAACAATTTCGATAATTTAGTTATTATGCACACAAAATCCATAAATACATTCCCATAATTTCATAACAAATCCTTTTAAGAAAATAATTATATTTAACCTATGCTCATGCACACAAGAAACGTGGATTTTTTTTCTAATAATATATTTTTTTAAAGACTTAGAACATTTAAACACGTTTATTTTTTCTTGAACTTATGTAATAATTATTATTTATATGCAAAAATTCCTTTCCAAGAATTTAGTATAATAGTTATTAGTCATGTAGGTATATTTCTTTCATGTAAGAACACCATATATATATATATATGTAACGAAGCACAAAACAACTTTTTATTTCAAAGCATCTATTCTCTTCCAGGGAACCAACATCATGACTATTGTTTTGTGCACCTCTACATGTATTATTTTCCTAAAGAAATAATAATATTTTTTCTTTCCATACTTGCAAGAACACATATTTATTTACAAGAAACTAAATGCACAATACCTACTCCTTCATGCATGACCTACTCCTTCGTGCATGCAAGCATGTAATTCTTTTCAAAAAAACAAACGTATAATAGATACTTTTATTGGATGAAAAAGAAAATACTTATTTTCAAGAACTCAAGTGCACAATAGTTAATTTTTTAATGCATAAAAATATATAAACCTTCCAAAGAAGACCCATGCAAAATATATTATTCTTGCGTGCAAATTTAAACTCTTTCCAAAATAAGGCTGACACAATTTATGAAATAGATTCATATGAAATATTTTTGACACAAATACTTATCTTGGTAGCCATGATAGCCAATGAACCCCATCCAAACTAGGTTAAGCTGAGTGGTAATAGTAGTTTCATAGGCCTTAAAAGGATTTCCAATGAGATATTCTAATTAGGAATTCAACTCTTGAACACTCATATGAGCATCCAAATTTTCTCACATCACACCTAATGATGCAACATTTACTGGTTTCCTCTTCCCTAAAACAACATTCATGGGCTTCAAACTTGTGACAAAGCCTAAGAAAAAACATAGGATTACGAGGCAATAGTGCTAATGAGACTCAAGCATGAAGGGAGATGATTAGAAGAGAAACAAGAAGCTAACAAAGATTCAAATGGAGAAGGAATGAAAACTTTGATAAGGACTGTAAATATACGAGACCCTTGATATTTGAATGTCTTGGAGATGTGTTTATGAATGTGAAAGATGTCAATGTTGCAAATAAGAAGATGTCATGATGAAAGACCATCATAAAAGGTAACTTTTATTTATGCTCATTTTTATTTCTGAAAAACATCTGGTTGGGTTGAAATAGGGCTACCAAAAGAAAATTGTACATGTCACCTACAACTGAGAATGGATGGAATGTACTAAAATAAACATGACCTAGAAGAGGTAGTTGTATGAAGGAAAGCTAGGTGTCGACTAGAAGATCTATTTCGAAGGAAAAGAAGGATAACATGACTATTGGTTAAACCCTATGGTTCATTGAAGGAAAGTGATGGATGGATGATTCCTTACAAGATCAAGGCTTTATGATGAACAATTTGAAATTCATGACATCGAAAGGAGGGGACATACAAGTAGTTGATAGTACCATGATCTCCACCAAAGCATTGTTGTTGGAAACAAGTCCCTAATTGAGATGGAGATTAAGCAAGTCCCAAGTTAAGAGGGAGCTTTATATATTCCTTTTATAGGAATGAGTTGGTCCTCCCTAGTTAAGAGGGAGTGACAGATATGGTTCTCTACTTCATGTGTCATGCGCTAGACTAATGCACCAGACTAGGACTTACTGTTGTAAGTCTTAGTGAAGGCCATGAGGAGAGATATACACATAATTATTTTCTTCATGTTATGAAGAAAGAATGGGGGATTTAGTAAGAATCAAAGATTGATTTTGATACTCTTTGAGGATGTGGTAGGGAATCCAATAGGTAAGAGTAGTTAAAGAGGAAATTCCTTGAGGATGTGTTATTCCAAGATAGGATTTGTCCTAAAAGGGTGTACCTTGTGAACACCCAGGTGTGGTATGCGCCTTAATAGATAATGATGATGGTTTTTATCAGTCATTGGTCTCACCAGAATTGTGCCACGATATTGTGGAGAGATAGAATTGTTAGTCAAGGCCTTGCTATGTGACAATGTTGGTTGGTATGATAAGATTCTCTAGCATAAGCTAAGGAGGTAGCTTATGAGATGGCTTACCAATCCAACTTTCGTTATGAGAATTCTTTAGTTTTAGAATGTCCAATTACCTTGTATGGATTATGAATGCCTCCTTAGTTAAGAGGGAGTGTTGAAATATGTAACTAGGTCCAGTCTGCATAATGACATATTAATCATGATTTTATGTATTTGATGTAAAGACAAAAGGAAACTTATTATATTCATTCTTGAGGCATGGTTTTCATGCTCAAGGGAAATTTATTTTATAGGTCAGGCACCCATTGAGTGCTTCTAAGGCTTTTGGCTGAGTCAAAAAGTCACAAGGGTCATTGTCATGTATGGAAGACCCTTTTGGTCATGTTACATATTGTAAAGAAAATTTCATTTGAGTCAAAATAAAGTCAAAGAGCCTCCAAGACCTTGTCATGGTGCCTTAAGCAAGTCAATCTGAAGGAAGAAATTCATACCCCTGGAAAGCCTATATATAAAAAGGAACTCAACCTCATTTGGACACAAAAAGAGAAAGTTTGATCTCATAAAGAAAGAAGTTGGAAAAGGAACAAAATCAAGTATAAGAAGAATAAAATCAAGATCAAAGCTTTGGATCTCTCTCTCTCTCTTGTGTTATGGTTGCTAAAGTTTTTTGGGAAAGTTGAGTTTCTAGAAAATTGTTGGGAAAGTCAAAGTGCTGGAAAGTTGTTGGGAAAGTCAAATTGATGAAAGTTAATGGGGTGAAAGCTACAAAAGAAACTACTGGGTTAGAGTTATAGAAGAAACTACTAGGTCGAAATTGCATAAGAAAATGATGGGTCGAAATTGTAGAAGAAATTGTTGGGTCGAAATTGCATAAGAAAATGATGGGTCGAAATTGTAGAAGAAATTGTTGGGTCGAAATTGCAGAAGATACTGCTAGGTCAAAATTGCAAAAGAAACTACCAGGTCTAAGTTGTAGAAGAAACTGTTCTGGTCAAATTTTTTGGTGTCAAAATTGTTGGAAAGAAATCTCATCAAGGAGAAAGGTTGACATGGTATTGGAGGGGTCTTTTTCAAGGCTCTTAGGTCTTGGAATTTGTCATTTGAAGATTATATAAGAAGAGAATAATTCTTGTGGGTTTTCCTCTCAAGAGGAGAGGTTTTGGCCCTGGCTATAATCCTACATTTCATGTCCTCTGTCTCTTTGATTTTTCATTATTTGGCACTTGTTTGATGATAGAAAACACAATAGTAATCAATTTGAAGAAGAAGCTAAGTATTTTAAGTATAAATACCTCACAAACGATTATCAAAGTAAGAGGAATCATTTAATCTAGTTACCATAAATTTATCAACAGTGCCTACAGAACACAAAGGGAGTCCTTCACTGATTTAATGGTTCCTTAATACTTCCATTTTCTTAGTGCCTTATGTGCTTAGTTAAGACAAATTTCTTAGAAAATTATTTTCCCTTTTATGCTGGGCTAAAAGGTTCCACACTGAATTCCTTACCCAATTTTAGTTAAAATCACAATTTCAAATATGATTTTTATGATTCAAAATGATTTATTTTCTCCTTCTATTTAGAGTCATTGTCTCAACACCCACTTATGGTTCTATTACATTCTATATGTTTTTTTTTTTTTCACACCATTCTCTATAATTCCCTTACTCATTCACATATGACAAAATGACATAATCATCTCATTGTTAACATCACACACTACTACTTTCTTCCTCAGCCCACACCATAACCTACCTTCATGATAATATGGGGTCCCCATCTAGGGCTATATGGCCAAATAAGAAGTCTCAAGAATAGGTACATAGCCCATACATTTGGGAAAATTTAGTAACACTCCCCATTTATTCCAATAATTGCTAGGAATTGGGTAGTTGAACTACAAAATATGAAATTTGAACACTTAATTCAAAGTATGATAGGAAATTCCCATTTTTCCCCTTTTAGGTTCTTCTTAGGTATCAAGATCCTTGTTTATTGATTTGTATTTTAGATTTGTAGCAATATATAAATAAAAGTAATATTAAATCAAATAAATATGTCAAGATATCCATACTAAACATTTCCATCATTATAATTCATAAATTAAAATTACAAAAAATAAGGTTTTAAAAAGCAATGTTACAATCCCCTCCCCCTTAAACAAACACCATCCTTCATATATCGTAAACAAAAATGGTTATGCATTTTTTCATGGCTTCCTCCATTCCCATGCTACCTCATCAACTCTAGAGTGTTTAAAAATGTAGCAAAAAATTCTCAACATGATTTTTCCTTGATTAAATTGAGGAAATTCGAATGTCCATGTCAACAGACAACTTGGATGATGTTAACTCGTGTGACATGACTTGTGTCACCCAGTATACTCAGTAAATTCAATTTGGAGGAGTTAGAGTTCAATTTTACATGTGTTATTGCTAATTTGTAGCAATCAAGGTCATCTATCTCAAGTTGTTTTCCACTAAACTAGTTCTAACATTAGGAGGAACTAGTGGAAGGTCAGTTAAGTAGTGGAACTTCAGGGAAACTCAATGATCATCCATTTAACTGAGTAATAAACCCAAAATATCTAGTGCATCTAGAGGATTCGAGTAACCCAGTTGAGGTGGAGATTCCAAGGCAATGTAACATCAGTTGTAGACTAGTCTTGAGTGTACATGTGTTACATGTAGTCAGATGACCAACCTAAGGAATTGTGTAATTCAATTAGAGGATTTTCCTAAATAATAGCGGATAATTCCTAAAGGAACATATAAAGGAAATAATATCTCAAGCTCAGGATATTTTTGACTAAGTCTGGGTTAGTGACCTTTAGTGAGTAGAGAGAAAGGTTATGCACTTGCAAGGTGAGCTCAGTTGAGAAAAGAAATTGTAATACATCTCTATTCATTTGATTAATGCAAGAGGCATTGGGGTTTTTAGTAGATTATTTCCCCAGATAAAAATAATTATTGCATGTGTGTTATTCATTCTTCTAGGTCTGAGATTTCTATTCTAAATTGTGAAATAATGTCCACAGAGAAGTAGTGTAGGTTTGTGTCATGTGATTTTGATTAAAAATTCATGAAAATATGCAAATATACAACCTAATTGCTACCTGGGATTAGAGTTCGATTCACAATAGAGCATAAATTTTGAAGTTGTTTCCTAGAGGTTCAAATTTGAATATTAGAGTAGTGAGATTTCTCGAGAGCTGAGAAGAAGACCTTCAATGGACCAAGGCTAGAGTATGGCTTGGAAGGCACCTCTAATTTTGTTGCATGGAAGGACCACATAGAGGCAGTATTGGATGACAATGGATTGTTCGAATACATCAAGACAAATGTTGCAAAACCACAAGCATCTGATGCCCAAAACCTTGCCTAGTGGGAGAAAGATGTAGCCAAGGAGAATAATCTTGGAGGTAGTACAAAATCATAATTTCTCGAATCTCCATAGAAAAGAAAAAAAAATTCGATGTGGAAATCACTGAAAAAATGTTCGAGCATAGCAGTGACCACAAGAAGCTGGTGCTTAGTGATAAACTTCTAAGTATCAAGTTGCAAAAGAATGACACAATTCTGCGGTATCTTAGAAAGTTTACAAAGGGTTGTGATGAACTTGGCGGGGTTGGTGTTAACGTGTTATCCATTAATTTGTCACACTCCCCGTCTCATACCCTGAGCTGTCAAAATTTTCCCAAAAGGTCACAAAGTGACAAAATTTGTCAATGAATTCACCATGAAAAACATTGATCATAGCATCCCTGAAAAGAAGAAAAAGAAATTCCTTGAAGTAATTATAGAAGAGCTTGTCAAAAATCCCCTATTTGCAAGCCCAATGCTATTTTTAGCAGGAAAAACTATGCTGGTACCCTTTGGTCTAACTAGTAACTAGCACTAGCAACATGACATGGGATAGGAAAATCCATACCGGTCCTCTTCAGGTAGTTTCTCCAAAAAGGGAGCATAAGATTCTCTTACTACAAACCTTGAGAACAATGAGATGGTTATTGTTGAATAAGGATATGGTCGATTTCTCCCATTTTGAGTCATTGATCCTACCTTTAGGGATCTTACCATTAATATGTTGACCTTCTTCCCCCTTTTGTGGATCCCTAACTCCCTATCCTTCCATATAAATACATTCCCATATAGCCTCAAGTGGTTGGTTGGACTAGATTAGTCATGTTGCTACTAAATTGTGTCTAATTGCTAACAATTTGTGAAGGAAAAAGGAGAGCTTGAGATTTCTTGGCTTGGACTTGGAAACCCATCCAAAAGGAGGCTTCCAACATTAAGGCAATGGTTGTATGCTTACCTCATGTGTTTATTATTAATAAAATGTTTACTTTCCATAAGCATGTAAATGACTACTTTCTTAGTATGATGCTCCTTGATCTATCGTATCTTTTACATTAGAATGAATATGTTATGTTTTTCCTTTGTTTTCCTTGTTTGATCTCTCTTGTAGGTATTCATTCAAAACATAATAGAAAGGATCAAGATTTGAAGTGAGGAGATCCTTATCGACATTGAAAAGATACTACATAGGAGTGAGGTAGGCCATCTATCCTCTCTCATATCATTCTAACTTAAACTAGAAGAGTTTTGCATGTATTTGTTTTAGTTGTTACTAGATCCACTCATTGGACTAGAGGGATCACTTCTATTTGTAGAAGGAATTTCCTAGATAACATAATGTCCCTAAAGCAGACATGATAACCTTATCCCTTTTGGGCCTTCCCAAGAGTTGGCATAGCTATCAAGATTTGATGAATGGGAGGGAGAAAATACCAAGTTGGGAGTGATTATGGTTTGATTTCATATAGGATGAAATAAGGACAAATATTGGAGATGGGATTTCATCCAAGGGAAATGATGAAGAAAAAATTGCGTTCGCTAGAAAGGAGAAGAAGGGAAAAGCAAACAAATCCCAATCCAAACCAAAATCTAGTCAAGGGGGAAAGAAGAAATATTTTTCAAAACTTAAATGCTTCCATTGTCATGAATTAGATCATTATGCCATGAATTCTCCACATAAGAAGGAAAGCACAAAGACCTAAGGAGGAGAAACAAGTGAAGCTTTGGCTTCACAGTTTGAGCTTGAATTTACCCTCATTTCATGCATGGTCAGCACAGTGATGGGAAACATGTGGTACTTAGACTCAGGTGCATCATTCCACACAACGGGAAATAAATATTTTTTCAGTGACCTGGAGGAAAAATATTTGCAGATGCACATCGATATGGGGGATGATGGAAGGTATAGTGCAACTGAGAATCTTACAGTCAGCTTTTAGAAGGAGTGATTCTTCGTCTTCAGGTTGAAGGATGTCATGTTCATTTTGGGCCTAAAGAAAAATCTCATCTTTGTTGTAGTGTTAGAAGATTGCGGTTATGATGTGTTATTTAGCATAGGAAAGGAATTCCTAAGACACATAGCCATGAGACAGATGAAGTAGATTGAGCTTCTTGTGAAAAACTTGTACAAGCTAGATGTGGAGAATTGTGTTGCATTGAGAAAAGATGTGGAGAAGGTGCACAACCTCAATCTCATTGAAATTTGGAATAAAATACTTGGCCATTTGCATCATGGAACTTTGAATATAATTTAGTAGATAACCACAGGCCTCCTCAAAGGAGAACTTGAGCAACAATATGTACCTTGGGGAAGTACACAAAATCCACATTTCATGATCGGGATAACAAAACACATGCACTCTTGGAAAGGGTCCACTTTTGTGGACCTTTCTTGATAGAATCCACTTCTAGGCACAAATAGTATTTCATTTTTATTGATGACTTCTGATGAAAGTGTTAGATCTTCTTCATGTGGAAGAAGGATGAGACATTCTCAAAGTTAATAGAATTCAAGGCACTGGTTGAGAAATAAATAGGCAACAAGGTGAGGGCTCTCAGGAATGATAATGGAGGTGAGTACGTGTCAAATGAATTTAAACATTTATGTGAAAAGAAAGCCTTCGACGAGAGTTGACATCACCCCACAACCCATAGAAAAATGGGGTGGCTAAGAGAAAGAATCATAACATTGTGAGAGTAGCGAGGGTGATGTTCCACGATCAATGCCTACTTTTTCATTTATGGGTCAAGGTGTGCAACGCAACAATCTATTTGTAGAATTGGAGTCCTCTTTGGATTCTAGGCATTATTACACTGGAGGAGTCCTTCTTGAGGAGAAAGTCAAATGTGTCACACTTCATGATTTTTGGAGCCTTTGTTTACTTCCATGTATGCAAAGAATCAAGGAAGAATCTAGAACAAACTACATGATTGGGGTATTTTTTGGTTACACATAAACTCTCCACAACTATCGTGTGTACTTGCTATCCCTCAGAATTATAGTTCTGTGAAGGATGTAAAATTTGATGAAGGAAAAGAAATGCAACTATCTCTTGAGAGGAAGCTTCATATAACTAGAAGAGGAGATTTTACCTCTAAAGGAGGAACCTCAAGAAGTTATGGAGAAACCACAAATTGAGGAGTAGAGAGTGGAGATAACCAATCAATCAGAACCATCTAGAGAAGGAAGCAAAAGGACCAAGGAAGCTAAGAGGCTTATGCAGGATGTGAGGAAGAATGTAGGTTCTCCTTCAAGTCAATGCATGTAGAGAAGGTCACCATATGGGTAAACTAGCTACATGGTTGTTACACAGTATTTTGTCACACTCCCAGTCTCATATCCTAAGTGTTTCACTTTGTGTCGTCAATGTTGCAAGTGTCGCAAAGTGACAAAAATTGTAAAAAACAATGTATCCACCATCAAACATGTTTAGAAGCATCCCTAAATTAAAAATAAGACTTTCCTTGAAGAAATTTTGAAGAACTTATCCAAAACCTTGTTTTTCAAGTCTAGTGCTACTTTTAGCAGACAAAATCCCACTGGTAACCTTTTGTCTAGCTAGCGAATAGAACTCACTGCCTGCCTTTTGATAAGAAAGTAAACGTTGGTCCTCTTCAGGTAGTTTTTCCTAAAATGGAGGAGAATATTCTCCTACTAAATGTGTTACACAGTAAAATGTCACTGCCATCATGTCAGTCTCCCTACTGTGCTATAAAACCACATTCACCTAAGCGCATGCTCCTTGAAATGGCTAAAAACCCTCTTTGCCTAAGTTAATTGAATCATCGCGTCTGTTAATCAAATAATCGTGCTGACTGGCGGAGGATAATGTAACCGCTGCACTGCCAGTGCAGAAGCACACGTGTTTTCCGCGCTAGTCCAATTTCACGGACAGTGCGCCCTCCGCTTGTACTATTGAGCGCTGACCAGACCTCTTCTGTAATAGATCTGAGATGCCAGCGTGCCAGCCCAGTTTTGCACCCGCGCTGATCCTGTTTAGGCGAATTTTTTCTAACAGCCAACCTTCCAGATGACTCCAGACTTGGCTGTTAGCATTGTTGAGGTCGCCATCCTTTCTCTGGAATGTTTGTTCGACTGATCACCCACTTATCTTGGGGGAGAGCTCATCCTTTACCTACTCATGGAGACTCCTTCTCCTTT
>APFE030992144.1:4773-15057 GCA_000404065.3 Pinus taeda | reverse complement strand
CTTAATAGGCATTTGGTGTGTTGAGTGTGGATTGCTAGAGAGCTTAAGGAAGGTTGTGAAGTTTGTTGCCTTGTGTGAGAGAGAGAGTTGTTTGTCTTGGGAGATCTACCTCCAAGGGTGAATGCTTATGAGACTTGCTAGCTGGACCCTCTTAAGAAGGACTCAGCGTCAGAACATTGGTTGTACCTTTCTCTATTTTTGATTAATAAAAGATAGATGACTACTATTATGGTTCCATTCTCATTTGTCTTATAATGGTTAATGTGAATTACATCCTTTCTGACTGATGTATAGTTGCTTTTACTAGATGTTACGCTTGTGTTTGTCTTCTCTTTGCTTATGCAAGTGTCCGCCCACGAGGATAGTGGAGGATCGTGACCGGCCAAAGTGAAGGAGCGAGAGTGGCATCTCTTCATCAAACATAGCGCTGGAATCCAAGTAGGTGTTCATTACCCACTTTGTAATTGCAACTAGGAATTTGCAGAGTAGCATTGATTTATTGTTGTTAGACCCGTTCTGGGCTAGTAGGGATCGCCTCTATTCGTAGAGGGGATTTACCTCTCCAACAATTTAGCGACTCCGCTGGGGACCATTGCTTGTGTCTTTTGTTGTTCATCCTTGTTTTGAGTTTGATTGTCACTCTCTTGTCGAAAATTGGGGATTAGTTCTCTGTTTTTCAATTTCTTGGTTCATTCTGGGAAATGCTTTAATTGTTTTAAAAACTTTTACCTTGGTCTGGGAGCTTTTGGTCTGATTTTACCTGTTTTTTAGCCTCAGCGTGGTTTAAATCAGAACAGTCGTGCTGACATAATCTATTTCTTTTCTTTCCCTGTCATTGTGCTTGTACGTTTAACAGTCGCGCTGACCTTGTTTTCGAGCCAGCACCCTTAATCCATGTCCTTCCGCGCTGACAGCGCAAAGTTGCTACGCGTGTTGTCTTGTCATCGCTTTGTTGCTGAGGGTCACCCACGCTGATCCTGTAGAATTCATTTTTTTCCAAATTTGCCTCCTGAACCTCTTGGTTTGACTATCCCCTGCTCTTTCCACTTGGTTTATGACTTGTTTTATTTTGTCTGAGCTGTGACACGCTTGCTTGTGAAGTCTTGTTCTGCAAGGGTTCGTTTATTACTTGTTTTCAGTTTTGCAAAGCCTTCCTTTTCGCTTTCGTTGCTTGGTTTGAATTTTGCCTTAACTTTTACAGGTTACTGGAGTGTGTTGGACCGTTGTTTGACTGGTTTTGAACTCCCATCCTACAGGTGTTTGCTTTTCTCTATTGATTTCGCACTCAAGCCCTAGGGCATCTAGTGGCCGTGTGTGTGTCAAGCCTTCCGTGGGATCTTGTTTTCTTATTTGACCAGCCGACTTTAGATTTGCTTTTCACATTCGCTCAGTGAGTGTTGAAAGTGTTTTGGTTGTGTTCCAAGCAATTTGCTTCCTCCTTGTTTGAATTCCTTTTTGTCTTGTTGAGCTTAGATCACATAGCTCATAAGCCTTTGTTTTCCTTTGATTTGGAAAACTGGTTTTTAGTGTCTTGGGAACTTTCTTGTGTTTTCATTGAGTGATTTCATTTCTTTTGGTTGGTGTAGTTGTCTCTCAAAATCATTTTAAGCATTTCATGCCATTGAAAAAGAATCAAACTAGTATCTTTTGCATTTAATTGTTAAAAGGAAAAGAACATTTCGTTGATTTGTGTTTTCAAAAGAAAAGTTTCCTTTCCTTACCATTAGTTGCATTAGGTTGTTTGGTTGCTTGAATTCGTTTTGTTTGATTGAAAAATTCCTAACCTTCTCATAGTTAGAATTCATCGAACAAAATGATGTTCTTTGGCATGTAGTTTGCATATAAGTATTTTTGAGAGATCATACGGTAGGACCTGAAATCAAAAATTAATTCAAGATCAACCGTAAAATAAACCAAATTTATCTAAAAACACATTGGAACTTAACGCAAATATCTAGAGGTCTAGGCTAGAGACGTGCTCTGACGTCGTTAAACCTAGTCACTCTTGTTTTCGCATTAAGGTTGGGTGATTCCTCCTGGTGTGATTCAATTGTGTTCTAGCACAGATTTGGGCTCCCACGTACCGTCGTGTATATATGGGGAGACTCCACTAGGTTTGCATCCTTTATCCATATGAAGCCGAGTCTGTCGCCTTGTGAACCGTAACGCACCAAACACAACATTCGAGAAGATTGACTGCAGTATGGAAAGTCCTTGGTTCTCATATGATTGCCAAGGTGTATAAGCTGTTTTACGGATTGCTTGGTAAACCTTTTGCTTAGAATCTCCAGATCAGTCACTTTTGATCCTTTTCGGACTCCCTAAAAGAAAAGGTGTAAGTGAGCGTCTTGTCACTTCGTGCTCATTAAACATTCGAAGGAGATAGAGTCATATTTTCGTCCTTTTCTCGACTCTCGAAACATGAAAAGGTCAAGATCAGTTCCCGTGTCTTAAAATTTATTTGGCCACGATAATATTACTTGGTTAGATCTTGTGTTCGTTTAGTTTTGAGTAGGTTTTTACCGTTAGCTTGCCTAGGGTCGTTGTTTGATCATCCTGGCGGACCCATCAACTCCGTCTTCTGTCCCAAGTGACGAAGGGTCTCCATCTTCTGTTGCCCCTGAAACTCTGGTCTGTGACGCTCTTCCCATTGTTTCGAGCATCCAACCGTTGAATTCTCGAGCTCTAGAGGACGATTTCTACGAGTTCTTTTACAACCCTATTTGGGAGCCCT
Source organism: Pinus taeda (assembly GCA_000404065.3). Classification (NCBI taxonomy): domain Eukaryota; kingdom Viridiplantae; phylum Streptophyta; class Pinopsida; order Pinales; family Pinaceae; genus Pinus; species Pinus taeda. The sequence continues at coordinate 12,323 of APFE030992144.1, read as the reverse complement.
CTAACAAGGATTTTCCTGCCACTCCTGTCGGTGTCCCATCTCCAATGGCTTCTTCCGATATGGGCGACACTTCTCCTGTGTGTCCGTCATGTCGAGTATAGATACTCCCATTCCGGCGACATCCCCCATCATATCTACGCCCTACACCGTTACCTCTTTGGGTGTCACGGTGCCGGCACGCTACAGATCTTTGAGGGATGCTATGAACTCTGCAGCTTCCTCTTCTGTTTGGGATCAAAACATCATCCCTACCACAGGACCGTTTGTTTCCCAAGTCCACCATACTACTGTTACAGCAGTCCCCTCCAACCCGACCGTTTGTGTCGCGGCGTCAACTCCAGTTGTTAGTACCGTCACAATGTCATCAGCTGTCACTTCTGCCGCGGGCCCATCTCGAGGTCGAACGCAAAGTGGTCAACCGTCACCCGCTTCTAGAGTTGTGCACCCCGCAAGTGGTGCTCCTCCTTCTTCTGATCATATGACGACAGAGGAGGCATATTTTCAATACTTGCGTAATGTCCAGAACCTAGATGAGCAAGGCCCGTATTATGATCCTGAGAATCATTACTTGTTTACCTCCTTGCCTGAAATACCTTATGATGAGATTTCTATTCCATTGAACGTGGCTTGGAGTACCACCAGCTATGGTGGCAACCAGTACCATCCAGGACAAGGACAACAAGGACCACCCTACCAGGGTCAACAGCCCTACTCACAGCCTAATCATGGGCAACAGTATGCTGGTCAAAATTACCCAGGTCAACAGGGAGGCCCACAAGGACAACCCAATCAGGGACAACCTTTGGTCTCTAGTGGTCTGGGTTTTACATATCTTGGGCAACCTTCTGGAATCCCGGGACAACCCAACGCCCAACAAGGTCAACCAGGTACCTAGCAAGGCTACCCTTCGGGGTAACCTTATGGGAACCAGGGACAACCTTATGGGTAGCAAGGTCAACCTGTAAACCAACAAGGCAACCCTTCTGGGCAAGGGGGCCTGCCTTACGTGCAGCAAGGTCGGCCTACTGCTCAGCAACCCTCTGGTCAACAAGGACAATCCTCGGTTGCACAAGGGAAGCCCCTCACTCAGCAAGCTCGACCTTCTGGGTGAACAGGGCCGTCTCAGATCCGACCAGGACAACCTTCTGGCCAGATGGCTCAGTATGCAGGCGGGTACCAATCCTGACCTCCTCTTTCAGGTGGGTACCAATCCCAGCATCCATATTTAGGTGGGTATCAATACCAACCTCCGTATTCAGGTGGGTACCATTCCCAACCTCCTTACTCGGGCGGGTACCAATCCCAACCTTCGTACTCAGGTGGGTATCAATCCCAACCTCCGTATTCGGGCGGGTATCAATCGCAGCCTCCTTATTCAGGTGGGTATCAATCCCAGCCTCCTTATTCAGGTGGGTATCATGCCCAGCCTCCTTATTCGGGTGGGTACCAATCCCAACCCCAACATTCAGGTGGGTATCAATCCCAATCTAGTCATCAAATGCTGCCTGGTTCCCAGGCTCAGTACGGATACCAGCAACCCCAGGGGAAAAATCAATATACCCCGTAACAGAATTACCAACAGCCGCAGGGTAATCCTTATCCAAATTATCAACAACCTGCTGGCCAATATGGTAACCAATGGGGTGCTGGGGGGCAGAATCAGCAACCCAGTTTTGGGAATAACCCTTATGGACAAAATCCTTCTGGACAAGGCCCTTACGGACCAGGTCCATCAGGACAAGGATAGTGGGGGCAACCAGGAACTGGATGGAATTATGGTTCTACCTCGTATCCAGCACAAATGTCTTTTAATTCGTAGCTACCATTTTTAGCAACCTTGGAACTGCCCGATGTGTCGAAGTTAACAAATGATCCCATTCTACACGATCCATAATGGCCACCAGTTCCAACTAAAATACCTAGTGATTGTCCCAAATTTGATGGGAAGGACAGAGAGGACCCTCAGGTTCATGTGATGACGTATCACTTATGGTGTTCATCAAATTCATGGCTCGATGACTCGATCCAGCTTCGCCTCTTTCAGAGGACCCTCACTGGTTCGGCAGCTAAATGGTATATTGAATTGGCCCTTGCGTCATTTCATGATTTCAATTCGTTGGCTATGGCGTTTTTGAATCACTTTCAGTAATCCATTCGGTACAAGACAGGGATTCACCTCCTCACGTCTCTTAAGCAGGATACTGCTACGCATATCTCTGATCATATTCACGAATGGAGAAGGCGTCGCAGGTTAATCAAGTTCTGGATCCCTGATTTCCTCCTCACTGACTGGTTTACGACTTCCTTTGTCCCCAAGATTGCGCGGGACATTGCTATGGGAGCCTGCGTAACTGAAGAGCAAGTGATCCCGCGCGCTCATTACCTAGACTTAGTTTACTCTCAGTCTGGTACTTTGTATGATTATTTGCCAGACGCCCCTAGGCCCGGTACATCCAAGGCTCCGCCCAAGCCATCTGTCGATGGAGTCATTGGCTCTGTAAACCAGGCCTCTAAAAAATCATCGAACTTTGGGAAGCAAAATTCAAGTGCATCCCACGAAAACACTTCCCAGGGTGTTGTAATTTCCGGTAACACCTCTGATGTCAATGTCGTCTAGTCCACCATGGTAGGCAAGACCTCGAAAGGAAAGAAAAAGGAAAAGGAGAAAGGGAAAAATAAGTCCGATCAACCCAAGCAGGAATCATCTAAACCTCCCGCCGAGGAAGGAGCTAAATGCAAACCTAAGTATCCTTGCCTCATTTGTGAGGAAGATCACTACACTAAGGACTGCCTTAGGCGGTCCGAAGTTAGTCGTTTGTTGAAAGGTGCTCTTGGGGTCCCTGCGGTTCTGAAAGAACCCTTTCCCTCTCAGCAAACCCAGATGGTGGTTGATCCTTCTTCATCTTCTCCCTTCGGTTCCCAAGTCTTCATCGCTGGAACTATTCCTATTCATGTAACAACTCGAGCTAAGGAGTATCCATCATCCGCCGGGAAGGAGCCAGAGGTTCCCTCAAATGCTCCCCCTTCCAGCTCTGGTCCTCTCCATATTGAGAGACCGAGTACTGAGACGACAATCCGACCCCCTCCTAGGCTCCGTTTGCTATGTCCGCCCTAGAGGTCCTTCAGAGCTGCCCCCCCAGAGGAAGTCCCTGCTATCGGCCATCGGTGGCATTGACCCAGCGGACTCGGATTTAATCACCTTCGACCTCGAGAGCCATGTTCCTCGACTGCCTCATCAGATAGCTTTCCTCATTCAAGTCGTCATCAATTCTAAAACGATCCATCGTACAGTCATTGACGAGGGCGCATCAACCTGCATTATGTCTATTGCATGTTGGAAAGCCATCGGGTCTCTGACGTTGAGTCAGTCCCCAACGAACTTGGAAGCATTGGTCCAGGACGATGATGATGGCATCGAGCATGTCATTTATTATCTTAGTCACAACTTACTAGATACGGATACTCGATATGCATATGTCGAGAAGTTGGCTCTCGCCGCAGTCTGCCCCGTCCAACGCTTCCGTCACTACATTCTATTGCGTACTACTATGGTGATTTTAGATTGTAACCCCATGACCTACATTCTTTCACGACAATTGCTGGGGGGCAAGTACTCAAAGTGGATCGTGATCCTCCAAGAGTTCAACTTGGAATTTACTGTGGCCAAGTCCAAGAAATCACTCGTTTTTGCTGAACTATTGTGCTCCTTTCCGTCCGCCACTACTTCCTCGCAGATAGAGGAGTCTATTCCAAATGAAACTCTTTTCCTTATCAGCACCCTCGATCCATGGTATGGGGACATAATTGTCTATTTGCAGACGTCCTCCTTCCGCCCCGAGACTTCGAAAGATGCTTGTCGACGGATTCGTCACCAAGCTCAGCCATATCGCATAGTTGGGGACACCCTATACCGCCTTGGGGTTGATTCGGTTCTTCGTCAATGTCTAACCTTCGAAGAAGCTGAAAGAGTTCTAAATGACTACCACTTCAGTGCTTGTGGCGGTCACATGTCTGGATATGCCACCGCACAAAAGATCCTCCATGCTGGCTACTTTTGGCCATCCATTTTCAAGGACTGCATTCTTGCCATCCGTTCTTGTCACGAATGCCAGATTTACCAGCGGAAGATGCGTGCGCCCGCTGTCCCGCTGTACCCCGTTGTGACCGTAGGCCCCTTTGCTAAATGGGGCATCGATTATGTGACATGTAACCCTCGCTCGGTCGGGGGGCATGGTTACATCATCGTTGTTGTAGATTACTTTACAAAATGGGCCGAGGTGATGCCCACATTGTCGGAAGATGGTCATACGGCGGTGCAGTTTCTTTTCAACCATGTTATCTCTCAGTTTGGAGTTCCACAAGCCATTGTCACTGAACACGGAAAACATTTCCGTAATCATATGATGGCCGAGTTGACAACCCAACTAGGACTTAGGCATGATAGTTCCACTCTGTACTATCCTCAGGCGAATGGTCAGGTTGAAGCTGTGAACAAAGTCTTGGTCACGATGCTTCAGAGAACTGTTGGCATGCACAAGTCTAGTTGGCATTTGATGTTGTTCTCTGCATTGTGGGCCTACCGGACCTCCGTGAAGGATGCTACCAGTTTCAACCCTTTTCAGCTAGTATATGGACTAGAGGCAACCCTTCCCATTGAGTGTGAGATTCCTTCACTGAAATTAGCCGTCGAGTTACTTCCCGAGACTACTCCCGTGGAAGAGCGGCTTCTTTACTTGGAAAGACTGGACGAGACACGTCATCTAGCCTCCCTAGCTATCGAAGCTCAAAAGAAGTGAGTGAAAACTCACTAAGAAACCTTTATTAATCCCCGCTCTTTCGTGGAGGGAGACTTGGTACTGCTTTTTGATCAGGCTAACGATAAGCTAGGAGCAGGAAAACTCGAGCCAATGTGGCATGGGCCCTACATTGTAAAAAGAGTTCTACAAAAAGGTGCCTATGAGGTGATCCATTATGAAGGCAATCCCCTGGATAGGCCCCGTAATGGGCTGTATCTTAAGAAATACTATGCCTGAGTCCAGGCGCCGGGTGGAAACCCAAAATTTTGGGCGGCGGGGCGCCGCATGGAAACCCCAAATTTTGGGCGCTCGGGGGAAACCCCAAATTTTGGCCGCCACATGGAAACCCCAAATTTTGGGCGCCGGGTGGAAACCCCAAATTTTGGGCGCAACATGGAAACCCCAAATTTTGGGCGCCGGGTGGAAACCCCAAATTTTGGGTGCTGGGTGGAAACCGCAAATTTTGGGCGCCAGGGCGCCGCATGGAAACCCCAAATTTTGGGCGCTCGGTGGAAACTCCAAATTTTGGCTGCCACATGGAAACCCCAAATTTTGGGTGCTAAGTGGAAACCCAAATTTTGGGCGCCGGGTGGAAACCCCAAATTTTGGGTTCTGGGTGGAAACCGCAAATTTTGGGCGCCAGGGCGCCGCATGGAAACCCCAAATTTTGGGCGCTCGGTGGAAACTCCAAATTTTGGCCGCCACATGGAAACCCCAAATTTTTTGCGCGGAAACCCCAAATTTTGGCCGCCACATGGAAACCCCAAATTTTGGGCGCCGGGTGGAAACCCCAAATTTTGGGCGCAACATGGAAACCCCAAATTTTGGGCGCCGGGTGGAAACCCCAAATTTTGGGTGCTGGGTGGAAACCTCAAATTTTGGGTGCCGCATGGAAACCCCAAATTTTGGGCGCAGGGTGGAAACCACAAATTTTGGGCACCGGGGCGCCGCATGGAAACCCCAAATTTTGGGCGCTGGGTGGAAACCCCAAATTTTGGGTGCTACATGGAAACCCCAAATTTTGGGCGTTGAGTGGAAACCCCAAATTTTGGGTGCCAGGTGAAAACCCCAAATTTTGGGCGCTAGGTGGAAACCCAAATTTTGGGCGCCGGGTGGAAACCCCAAATTTTGGGCGCCGCATGGAACCCCAAATTTTGGGCGCTGGGTGGAAACTTTAAATTTTGGGCACCGCATGGAAACCCCAAATTTTGGGCATTGGGCGGAAACCCCAAATTTTCGGCACCGGGTGGAAACCCCAAATTTTGGGGGCTGGGTGGAAACTCCGAATTTTGGCCACCGCATGCAAACCCCAAATTTTGGGCATCGAGTGGAAACCCCAAATTTTAAGCGCCGGGTGGAAACCCCAAATTTTGTGGGCCGCATGGAAACCCCAAATTTTGGGCGTCAGGTGGAAACCCCAAATTTGGGCGCGGCATGGAAACCCCAAATTTTGGGCGCCGGGTGGAAACCCCAAATTTGGGCGCGACATGGAAACCCCGAATTTTGGGCGCCAGGTGGAAACCCTAAATTTTGGGCGCTGGGGCACCGCATGGAAACCCCAAATTGTGGGCGCTAGGTGGAAACCCCAAATTTTCGGCGCCGCGTGGAAACCCCAAATCTTGGGCATTGGGTGGAAACCCCAAATTTTGGGTGCCGGGTGAAAACCTCAAATTTTGGCGGCCGCATGGAAACCCCAAATTTTGGGCGCCGGGTGGAAACCCCAAATTTGGGCGCGGCATGGAGAAGATGTTGCAGTAGTTGCAGCAGATGCTTGATGCGGAGTACGATATGTACTAGGCCCAGTCTGAGAAACTACAGAAGGTGCAAAAGTTTTAGCCGTAGACTGGACGGGTTACTGAGATGGACTAGCGACCTGTCCATGTTGGGATGACGACTGCACATTCGGTTGCAAGACCTGCTGATTCTGTTATGGATCCCACACCAAATTCGTTATGGGGTATTGACCTTGAGGATACTGAGGACCATAACCGAGTTGAGGGTAAGATTGATAATACGGTTGACCAGAAGGCGGTCGGTAACCTTGAGGTGGGTACTGACCTTGGGGTTTATAACCCTGAGGCACGTACTTATACTGGGGTTGACCTTGAGGTACGTACTGATATTGATTTTGGGGTGCATACTGATATTCAGGTTGACCTTGGGGTTGCCCCCTAGGCGGTAACTGACTGCCTTGAGGTTGACCTTACATCATCAGAATTTCTTCTGCACGCAACTGTTTAGGACGACTACTTCCAGTTAACAACTTTTGTTCGATAGGATGAGGAGACGCTCTTGAAAAAGTACCAGAAATGGACTGATACCCAGTAGGAACAGAAGGACCGCCGTATAAATAGGCTTCCGGAGATTGGGAATACATGGATGACGAACTAGACATATTCAATGCACGATAATGACCTCTACGTGAAGGTTCATCTGTAGGGTAAAACTAACCTGTCTCACGACAGTCTAAACCCGGCTCACATTCCCTATTGGTGGGTGAACAATCCAACACTTGGTGAATTCTGCTTCAAAATGATAGGAAGAGATGACATCGAAGGATCAAAAAGCAACGTCGAAGGAAACCCCAAAATTTGGGGCGCCGCATGGAAACCCCAAATTTTGGGCGCTGGGTGGAAACCCAAAATTTGGGGCGCCGCATGGAAACCCCAAACTTTAGGCGCTGGGTGGAAACCCCAAATTTTGGGCACCGGGTGGAAACCCCAAATTTTGGGCGCTGCATGGAAACCCCAAATT